>BMAO01036773.1:0-17677 GCA_019973975.1 Trichonephila clavata | reverse complement strand
ACACACACACACACACACACACACACACACACACCACACAACACACACACACACACACACACACTTAAAATGTATGGAAACCTCAAATTGAATACATTAGCCTCAAATGCTTCAACAATTAATTCTAGGTCAGGTATTTTCGAATAAAAGACAGAACAACTTTACTAAAATTGACTGCAATCTTTTTTAGTGATTTATTGCTTATTTCCAAATATTCCATTCTTACGCCAGTCAGAAAAATATTTTATCATTAATACTTAAATGTTTTCATTTCTGTACTCAATTTTCAAATTGCTTACACCATTAATTCTAAATTAATATGGTGTACTGGAGTATGTCAGAACTGAAAATGCAACTTCTGTTACAGCACCATGAATTATTTCTAATAACGCTTCATTAAATAATGAGTTCCTCTATATATGTGATTAATTAGGATTATGAAACAAAATATATCGATATCTTTGTAGAATGAATTGTATGATTTGTTTTATAGTGGAATTTTTTTTCTCGATATGCTTGACATTTTTCATTTTCGTCTGCTCTGGAGATTATCCCAATTATTCTTACAATCGAATTTATACTTTGGATTGGAAATTTGATATGAAACAACGAAATAGTTAGTTTTTAAGAATGTATTTAATGAAAGATTTGGATTTATTTCCTGTCACTTTCATTTTTAACAAGATGTGCATTTGTTCTTTAACTAGTCTAATGGAAATGCTTTCAATCTTTGAAAACTGAAAGAATTTTTGATGCAATATATTTTGGATTATTCTTAATATACTTTTATTTTTCTCAAGGGAAAAATGCAATACGATGGAAAAATTTTCAAATTTTGTAGGAAATGGGGTTCTAGTTTTTTAAAACAACATTTGGAATTATTTGTGTATGTGTTTTTCTTAAATAAGACGTTAGGCTATTAAATGAATTGAATAATTGCAATAAGATTTCCATGTTTTGAGGAAGCATTTTAATGAAACAAGAATGCAAACACATTATAAGTTTGTGTTCAAATCTCATCTTAGATGCAGGTAAAATTATTTGTTGAATAAATGTAACTGAAATTACTTATTTATTTCTAATTTTTACTATAATGTGGAAAATTACGAATTTTTATAACGAAAATAAGTTTTACAAAAAATATTACTGAAGGATCTATGCTGATTTAATGTCTTATGAATCATAATTTGTGTTTATGAATATATGTATAATTCAAAAACAAAAGAATGCAATAAAATTTACATTGGTTTTTATCTAGAAGTAGAGGTTTTTATTAGATTCTACAAAGTGTCATACCTCTGTTTTTACGATGTACAGATAATTTCATACTGGGGTCTTCTTTTATTAAAATGGTCTCATCGGTTTAATAGAAAAACGTTCGAAAATAAATGATTGTATCGACTACAGAGAGATCAAGTTCACTCAGGAAGTTTAAGGCTACAAATCGTCCCCAGGAAACTATCAATCCGTTATGAGGAAAAGGTCAGGAAAAATTGAGAAAAATGCAATTAAGATACAGGATTAATAATGAAGTACATGAAATAAATAAAATACAAATTAAATAAGAACATACATAATTCGAGAATTCTCCAGCTCCAGTAACAAATGATATATCCTTTTCAAGGTTAAAGGGACATAGTACGATTTACGCAAAAATGTAATTTAAGGATTTTTAAAATTTTTTTGGTTGCCTCCTATGTGTGTATGCTATGTAAAACAGATTTTGTGCTCAAAATTTCATAAAAAGCTAGCCATTTAATTTTTTAAGGAAAAAACTAAAATTTTTTGAAGTGATTTTAAAATGCTACATCCCCTAGAAAAATTTACGTACACGCATAAAATTTTAATTACAATTACGTCAAACTATGTGTAACAAAAGTTGGTATGGGTTTTGCGATAACGTGATTGGTATTCGTACAATACTTCTTTTTATGAATGCTTATTGAAAATTCATTAAAAAATTTATTAATTCTGAGTTCAGTTATTTTAAAAAAATAAATATTGCTTTGATTCAAAAATGCATACCTACTTGTATTCCATGTACTATTAACAATAGGTAAAAATATCATAGCATTACGCACAACAGAAAAAAAAGCCTTCGCATTTTAAATGAAGACAAACTAGTTGTTTTATCTTTCTCTGAGATAAGTCAGTTTAATGTTTTGATTTGCCTTAGGGATGTGAATAAAAACGAACCTAAAAGCTATCATAATTCTCCGTTTTTATGTTTAGAGCTTTCAAATTTTTTGAGAATCAGAAAAATATATAAGGAATAATTTAAACTGAAAAAGTTATATTTGATTTTTTTACCGATTTTTGTCAATTGAATCGTACTGTGTCCCCTTAATAAGAAAGAATCCAAAGCATACATAAACGCAGCAAAATATTATCAATAATACTTTAAATTCTGCACGTGTGATGATCAACTGAGAAGGCCGCCAAGAATTATCCCCTGATATCTTACAGATTTAATTATTTTGATTTCAAATTTGTTCCATTTAAAATATCATATTAACCTAAAATTATGAATTTTACCAAAAATTGTCAAATTTTTAAAAATTGTATTTTGTAGGCCATCTTATTAGCTTTACAAAAATATCAAGTTTATTATTTTCCGTTCACTAGAACAAAACTACACGTATTTTAGTAAAAACAGATGCCATTCCCCTAAGTCATATTTTAATACGCGTTTTACTCGAAATGTGTTTTTTTGAAAATACTCAAACGGGGGCAGCGCTTGCTAAAAAAGTTTTGAAATTAATTAATAAAAATTGTTTGTGTATGTTCTGTATAACAGTAGAAGTGTTTTAACCTTCCAATTTATCAATCACTGTTTTATTAAAAAATTTACAGTCCCTTATGTTAATATAAATACTGTTATTTTAAGCAATTTCAAATAACATAGATAAAGGGCTCTAGTTTTTGTAAAAATTAAAATATCTCTTATCCTGATGACCATTTAAAAATGAAAAACCTAGCAATATATCAGAACTGAAAAATTGAAAATTTGTTCATAAATATTTTGTACAGGAAGGGTCATGTTTATACTTGTATATTAATTTTTGTAAATTTTAACAATTTCCCCCCCATTTTAGTAATAATAATTTATTTTTCTTTTTTTAAATTTTAGCATATTTTTCTTAAAATGTACTAAGAAAATCTAAAAACCACAAAAGAATTCCCCATACCTCCCTTTTTTTTAAAAAAAGTTGTCGCAAGTAGTCGGATATCATATAAATTGGATTTTTATCAAAGGCTGCGACTAAAAATTTGAAGGCAACTGAACACTAAAAAAATTATTGATAGAGATCTCCAAGGTAAGTCAAGATATTTTATTAAAAATTAAATTTAAGACAAAATTCATAACAAATCTTCAGATTTCTCCAAATATTATCAGATTTCTCCAGATAAGCTGAAATAGTCTGGTCTTCCGCAAAATCCTGTAAAAGAGCAGAATCTGAACTTATATTAATTCTTGAACCGAAGTAGAGATTACAAGGGTGGGAGAAAGAATCAAACCCTGTGGGAAACTTTAGTGATAGAGTTGCTCAATAGAAATAAATTCACCAGAAAATTATATTATGACTTCCTAAATGCTTGCAAATAAATTTCTGAAAAAGAAAAGCATATTAAAATTTGAAAAAGCTCGAAAAAGGTTTATTAGTTTCATATTGTCAAAGGCAGTTAAAAAATAACACTGTTCAAAAACAGCTAACAATATATTAAGTTTCTACTGTAACATGTTTTAGTTTGAAGTAACATATTTCAAACATCTATTTAGGTACTGTTTTTATTAAAAAGTAAAGTGAAGGAGAATAAATTTTATTTCATTTTGTGAATGCTTTGATAAAATTAAATAAATGATTTTTTAAGGCAACATTTCATATTAATATATTTCTTTAAATATTATTTACGAGGACTTGAAATATTTATTTTAGTAAAAGAATCAAAGCTCGGTAATTAATAAATTATTCCTTCATAAAAAAATTGCACCATTTTTTTACTTGAAAATAATATAATGCCAGAATATTCAGATGATAATAAGATGCACAAATGGAACAATTCATAAATTTGAATTTTAAAATACTTCTTCATAATTTTGTGAAAATAATGGGGATTTGCGAAATTCCAGAAAAAAGAAATTCAAATATTAAGAATATTAATATTAATAATATTAATTAATTTATATTTATATATATTATTAAAAATTTATATTAATTTTTCAAATATTAAGAAAATATGACGAATAAATGAATATATTCCATAAGTCTTTATAATACTTCTTGCAAAAAAAAAAAAGAAAGCTGAGTACATATGAGAGTCGGGAGGAACTTTTCGAAGAAACTTTTTATTAAAAATATTCAAAGAAAATATTGACAATTCTTTTTCAAAAGTTATAGAAACTAAAAATAAATAATGGGGAGACTGGTATTCACAGAATCTTGTGAATTATTTTCAAAAGCACTCGAGTATGAAAATAGCTACAGAAGTTGAATCATCTTTTTTCCCTATGATATTTTTTAGATCGCCAGTCAATATAAACTCATGTCTAGGCACTTTTTTATACCCAATCAGGAAACCTCATTCCCCAGCAAGGGCTTAAATTGTCTTATTATGTCCAAGGGAAAAATTTTTCTTACAGTTTTCAAAGTTATTATTTTTTTAGATGGAATTCTTATTGAGATGAGACAAAAATAACAGACGTAGAGGGGGATCCGCTTTCACACTCAAACGAATTTTTTGACATTTTATCAAGCCAAAAGAGATTGTCATATGTTGCTCATTAAAACACGCTGATCTCGTATAAATGAATTTTTCCCACCTTTCATTTTTTTATACTTATTGTGAAAAGTGTTAAGATAATGCTTTGACGTTTGAAGAATTTATTTAAAAGAATGAAATACGCATAGTTTTCAGTATATTGTTTTATAAAGTGATACTTTATTCTTCGAGGAAGCATTGAAAAAAATAAAAGAAATAAATTTTTTAAATTAAAAGGTATAAATTTAGCTTTTTTGCGACAAATATATATTAATATAAGTTAATATACTGAGACACAATATGTAAAATAATAGTAGAATCTTTGATTTGAGTTACACTGCAGAATATGGAGCATACATAGGGAAATGTTCTGGATATTATTTTTCTATAATCAGATGTCGATGCTTTAAAAGCCAGGAAACTCGATTGAAAACATTTAGATCCTACTTATTTTCTTAATTTCATCATTTAATTTTTGTTCATTTGCTTTTCTAATCTTGTCTGAGTACTTTTTTCACACAAATATCTTGAGTACTTTATATATATGCGAGATATGATTACGATTTTCAAAATAGCTTATAACAAACATTATTTAAATAAATTAATAAAATATGATAAATATCTTACCTTTCTTCAATTAATATTAAATGAAACATGCTTTTCATAATAACTGTTATTACTTCAAGTAACTGTTTAGATAATATTTATTTACACTAATATGAATATGGAAAAATTGATTACGCCTTTTGTTACTTATTTAGATACATAGATAACTTAATTATTTTTAGCAACATAATAGATCATGTACCTAGTTTTAATTATTATCCACAAAATCTGAAATTATTAAAAACCAATTACAATAATTAATTGAGGGGATGGCTGAGGAGATGTGATTATTAAAGGTTTATAAGTGCACGAAGGGCTGAGTATTTTAAGTTATTCACGGCATGCAACATATTTTTCTTAAGAGTTGGATAAAGTTTATAATGTTTCAGGTAAAAGGAGTGGTCACGAAAGCATGAATGACATGGATAATTGTTGGTACATTGGAGAAGCAGTTGAATTCTTAGCGCAGGCAGCTACAGAGTTCAATGTAATGCAAGTATTGTCTGCAATTTGTAAAAACAGTTTCAGATCATACAAAGAAGATCTGGACAAGATTCACCAAAATCCACAACGACGAGTGAATATTTGGCACTTTCAGCATAGTGACACGAGACTACTACAATCTTAGAACTTTTATTGAACTGTATGCTGGCACTGAAACAAGAGTTTAGTGGTCTACAGGTACCCAAAAGTTTTATGACAGAAGCTTCCAGATGAACAGTTGCTTGTGGTTTACTGTCTATTGTGGTACAAAAGATAACGCATTTAGCATGATGCAGTTTTCTGTGGAACACAATGGATTTTTGTAGATGAATAGAAATCATAGACATTGAATCTTTGTGAAATTGTATCTGGAGAGTCTGGGATATATTACACAATACATCTCTTCCTCATCAGTGAAAAGGACCATTATGGTGGGGTAGATTGTTCAAGTATTAAGCTGGACAGCCAATGCTTCCCGATTTTAATAAAGACTCTTTGAGTGCTATGAGGTATTGAAAGTATATATTTGTGAACTCATGTTTGACTTTTCAGATGGGCAGTTGTTACTAGTAATGGAGGGCAACGATTGTCTACATAGGGCTGAATTGGTCGATGATTACCCGGAAAGTAAAGATGTTTGTCAAAGGGATTGGCCAGCTAGATCTGATGACAGTAGTCCTGAGAAGCATGTCTGTAACGTTCTTGGGAAGACAATTGCATCTCCCTATACCCTTCCGAGAATTATTCTGGAAGTAAAAACTGCCTTGCTGCAGGTGTGGGACGAGTACAGAAACTCCTCAGTTATGTGTCCTATAAGCCATCCCACTGGCATTCAATCTGGTTGTGATAGGGGATCATACCCATATTAAACTAATTTTCATTTAGATATCACATTGTGGATTTTGGAAAACCCAGCATTGTAAGCTTATTTGCTAATCATGTGTAAAAAAATTATTTTTAAATGTTACATCCCTTTATTAGTAATAAGTGCATCTTCTTATATCAATAAATTCTGTCTATTAGGGTTTTTAGAAATTCAACTAGATGCCTCTAACAACTTACACCCAATGACATATTCTTTTCCTTCTTCTTTCCAAGCATTACACCCGGTGGCCAGCCAAGGCTGTCTCAATCAGCTTACACCATCTTGATCTATTTTAAGCTATATCCCTGCAACGGTTAACCTTTCAACCACTTTTTAACTTTATCGATCCACCTTGTTTTCGGTCTTCTTTCGTATATTATTCTATGTTCCTATTTCGGTACCTTTTTGTGTCCAAGTCATCTGGGTGAGATCCGTCCGGCTTTTTCTTCCTGAGATTTCTGTGAGCAATTAGTTTTTTTACGGAGTGGGGTTGTTAGCCTCACGCCCAACCCCAACATGGAGTACCAGATCCAGTTTAATCGTCTCTTAAGACACACAAGGACTACGTTGGGACTATTCCTTCACAGCCAGTTGGAGGCCGAGGTAGTCTAGTAGTCAAGGTATCGTTTCGTGGCTGGCGTGTCATGAGTTCAAGCCCAGCACAACTAAAGAACTGCCGTGTAGAGGAGCGATGCACGTTAAATCTGTCAAGAGTTCAAACGTCCTCCCATTGAGGTGGTGTTATAGTTAGAAGAGGTGAGGGGGTGCCAGCTCGGGTGTCGTCTTCGTCACTTGGCCATGGCTCAAAATTATTAGGTCCATCACCAAAAGCAGTCATGTAGCTGATTTGTGCGACGTTAATATTCACTCACTCATTCGCAGCCACTCACCACACGGGTGTACATATTATTCTAGAAGTAAAAGATGTTTCGAAAAAAAATTCAATAGTCGAATTAGAAAGTTTGGCAATTGTTTTCTCATTAAATATTTTGTAACTCATACTGATTATCCAACATTCATTTGTCTTAAAAATGTTAAAAATTTAAAATCCAGCTTATTTCAATGGTTTTTAGAACTTAATGCGTATGATTAAGATAGTAAATGTGTGTGTTAAAATGGGGTTAATATATAATGCTGAAGCTGATATGGTTTCAAGGCATCTTGTTCCTTATTACATTCAAAACACAGTTCACTTAATAGAAATTGAAGGAACTTGAAGGTCTCAAACTAATCAAAATATTAATTATAGTAAATACACTAAAGTAAATGATTTAATTGTTTTGAAGAAGCAAAACTCATAGAAAATTGTTTTACATAAGTATTAGTTTCTCTAAGTATTAAATTACTTTCTTAAAAGAGTATGAAAACATTTTTTACATTCTTTTGCTAATTATTCTAATTTTACTTTTACGATAAATGATTACTAGAAATAAATATGGTTAAACAGGTATAATTACTTAATTATCACCCCCAAATGATTGTAATTACTTTTTTTCCTCACTTATGATTCAAAGTCAATATTTCTCTAAAGTTATTGTAACTTATATTTTCTTTTTTTTTTTGAAAAAAAGAACATTTCAAATATAAAGTTATTAACAAAGAAAAAAAAAGTAAGAAATGCCAATACGTTTGTAGGCACTATCAAATAAAAGAAACCTATAAATTACCTTACAATTGACTTTGCTATCTTTAGCCTTTTATTTATTTTTGATTAATTAAAAATTGAAAACAAGGAATAAATAAAGTACTCGGAGTTGAGATATTAATCACAAACTTTAATTGCATTTTTTAGTTAAACATTTTTTAATCGTATTTGATCTAAACACGAAGGGAAAAAACGACTTTTGAAAATTAGTTTTCTTGCAAGATTTTCAATGAATCAGAAAAAGGAATAAATTAAATTTTTATTTTATAAGTAAAAAAAGAAAAATGCAACAGCCGTGTAATTTTTTCTGAGTAGGTGCTTTTGAATTTAATTTAAGCTAATTAAATTCTCCTTAATATAAGTAAACAGTCGATGAATAAAAAGAAATATTTTATTTTTCTTAAGGAACGTAAAATGTTTCTAAAACCTGTCAAATATTTCACGAAATAACTTTTCTGCATGTATGATTTGATATAATTATTTGTATGCAATGCGAATTTAACAGCGTATAAATGTATAATTATGTTAAATAGTTATATACTATGATGATTTAAACATAAAAAATAATTTGAAGCAAATTTTGAATTTAAAATACGCTGTGAAATACATCTATATTTTAAATATGCTTACATGAATATAAAACGCGTTGTGTTTATCATCACGGAATATTCGAATTGCAAAGAAGTCATTTTACAGGTTATCTTCATAATGACAAAAAAAGGTCAACTTTTAAAGGATAGTTTATCAAAAATTTCTACAATGTTTCACACCGAGAAGTTATTTTACTCTACGAAATATATATATAAATTATCTTTTTAAATGTATATAAATAGAATTCCAAAAAGGTAAAAATATTATTTTAACAAGATTCCGTACTTATAAGATATACGAGGTTGGATACAATATGAGTCTATAACTTAAGAAACATTACAAACTAAATGGTTGAAAAACATCCTCCTTCTAAAAAAGACCCTTGAGCAACAACAAACTTTTGCCATCGGTTGTAAAGGTCATCGGGACATTTCTGGAATCCATTTTTAGTCATGTACTTTAAATCAGATCTTTAATTCGATACACTTTTAACTTCAAATGCAGATTGAAATCAATGACCCTGCAAATGAAGTTTCAGTTTAGGAAATAGACTGAAGTCACTGGGGACGAGATCAGGGGTGTAAGGTGGATGTGGTAAAACAGTTTTCGTTTTTGTAAGAAAGTTAAGGACGAGGTGGGATCAGAGTGGGGAAGCGTTGTGATCGTCTTTTGGATCGACTTACACAAACGACGCCGGATAACTACATGAGTTCTACTATGTGCACAATGCTTCCTTCAGGGATAAATTCCAGAGGCACAATGCCCTGGATATCAAAAAATACCCCTAGAACCTCTCCATTCTCTGTTAAACAAACGCCATTTCTTTCAATCGCCAGTTACTAAATGCATCTGCCTACAAAATACGATACTGTGGCGAGCCACTGACCCCGTGATTTGGCACAAAACACTTTTAGAAAAGGGGAAGGACGCAGCAACATAGAAATGCCATTGTAGTAGCTCTACAGCAATAATTTTTTACGTTTTAGACTCAGTCCGGGAACTTTTGAATACTACCTTGTAGAAAAGATTTTAATTCAAAAGTTACACACAGTGAAACTCTTCAGTAAAGAATAAATATAATTTTCTAGCAACAAAATTATTCGAAATTATTTTGCATGGAATAAAATCAGTAACATTGATCTTGACAATTTTATTACAATTACTGTAAAATTTCCATGCAATTGAAGTTCTTAATTTATATGAAATGATGCAAAGAAATATTTAATCAAAATAATTATTAAATGAGAATATTAAAATTTAGTTCCATTCGCTTGAAGGAAAAGTAACCGAGTTTATTCTTCAATCTCCTCTGAAACATTATTTGTTTGTCTCCAAAAGACTATGGTGGTTGCTTTCACATACATAAAAAGGACATTTATCCAGGAAAAAGTAATTACATTCAAGAGGACTTGTACTTGACCCTAGGCCTTTAGAGGGGAATTCCGGAGCTATTTATCAGCTCCATTTCACTAAAGCGAACTCTGCTTAGCTTAGACATTCTTTGGGGTCAAAACAAGAGTATAAACACCCAGAGAGGGTTAATTACTTATGTTTTAATGCCTAAAAGAAGAAAAATGTGGAGTTGTTCTCTGAATGGAAACTATCCTACGTTCCTTGAAATGTTTCTTCTTTCGCTTTCCTTTGTATTCGACTCTGTTGTAAAATTTTGGAACGCAGTTCCTTAAAAAATTGGCAAATCGAGATAAATTATCTATTTTTAAAACAAAAAAAATAGAACGGAATCTTAGCAAAATTATATTTTGTTGAGAAAATCTACTCGTGACATGTGCAGTGAAGAAAATGGAATAGAAGAAATATTTTTGTCCTTGTCATAATTCTTGAAAATAATTAATTTAAAAACATTTGAGCTGCAGAATTTCTTTCATGATTTTAAGACATGCCACCCGATATTTTAGCTGTTACAATGAATTTTATTAGATGAAACTTTAAAGTTGGTGCGTAGAGGGAAAACAATTATTTAAACCAAAGAAGAAATAATTTGAAATATATCTACACTTGCTGGCCACCGTAAATGCAACACCAAGAAAGACAAGAGATAGCACAACAAAATTTATTTTGTAAATAACATGTTGACCAAGTATCAAATGATTAAATTTATAGACTTCTGTGAAGTGTGGTTCCTGCCAGAATCAGTAGCTAGAGTAGCCGCCATTGTTAGAGATCACCGCTGCCACACGCCTCCGCATTGGTTTAAAGAGACCTTGGATGCGTTCTTGGGGTACACCAGACCAAGCAGCTTCCACACGTTGCGAAAGTTGATCTGGTGTGGCAGCTGGGGATGTAATATGGATCAATCATTAAGCAACCATGGACCACATGTTTTCTATCGGCGAAAGATCCGGAGAGCGAGCCGGCCAGGGAAGCCATTCAATCTGGTGATTGATGAAGAATCTTTGGACAATGCGTGTCACGTGTGGTCGCGTATTATCCTGTTGAAATATGGCTGTGGCCAATCCCTGAAGATAAGGAAGGACAACTGGCTCCGACACCTCGGAGATGTAGCGCTGGCTGTTTAAAGTACCGGCAATGCGTACTAGGGGAGTGCGAGAGTGATATCCAATACCTCCTCATACCATAATACCCAGTGCAGGACCAATGTGGCGGTGCATAACGCAGCTGTTCAGCATCCTCTCTCCACGGTGTCTCCAGACTCGAATCCGACCATCGTAGTGTTGCAGACAGATGCGTCACTCGTCAGTAAAGACAACTTCATTCCATTCTGCCGCCCACATCCTTCTTTCATCGCACCATTAGTGGTGGAGACGTCTGTGGTTCTGCGTCAAGGGACCAAGCAATGGACGTCTAGCGGACAGACCACTCTGATGTAAATGACGTTGTAAACGGCGTCGAATGGTACGCACAGACACTGAATGATGCGTCACAGACTCAATGTGCTGCGCTATGGTTCGTGATGCAACTGAGCGATCCGTCACTGCCATGCGCACAATTTGTCTGTCCTCACATGAAGTGGTGCACTGAGTTGGATGCGATCGACCACGTCGGTCCGTCGTACCTTCCTGCATACAACGGTCACATATCCACGTTACAGTTGTTTGGTTTCGTCCAACACTACTACCGATTTCCCTGAAAGATAATCCACAATCTCGGTAGGTCACTATCCTTCCTCTGTCGAACTCGGATACTTGTTCAAAAGCTGATCGCTGTTTTCTACGAGACATAACTGATCGTTTTTTGAAAAACCACAAGATAAACACAATTGCCGAACTTAAAATCTTCGAAATCTCCAAGCCTTAAATAGCGGTTTGAGGTGGTGCCACAGGCGTTCGTGATGTGTGTCTGCGCTGAAATTCGAATAATTTGCATATCTCACCACCGCTAAATCATGTTGTAAATTTCATGTTATTTGAGTGCTTCCTTCAGGGTGTTTTATTTACCGTGGCCAGCAGTGTAGGTTGTTCTTTTTGGTAATAATTAGATACATAATAAAATGAGCAAATGAATGAGCCCAATTGTTTTTTGTTTTGTTATAAGGGTTGGGATCTTTTCTCAACGCCCCCTAGAGGTGTTGGAGGAAGTGAAGGATGACTAGCCATGTTATCTAGCCAAACTATTTATTAAACACACAGATTATCAACAGACAGAATTCTATAAGTTCAACTCGAAGAGATGTTCCTAATATGAGCAATAAGCGATTAAACAACGAGAGGTGTGAATTTTGAGAAGGCTACAGATCCTCCTTTGTTAGAATCAATCTATTGCTCTAAATATCTGAGTTATAAATTAACTATGGTGACCAATCGTCACTTTAATACCTTCAACTATCTAATCTCTGAGACGCTCTAATAAAAATATAATAATACCTGATCGGTAGCAATCTCTCCTCCTTGTCAGATTCTCTATATCTCAATATTACTAGCTTGAAAATATAGACTATATATATCTGAACTAATCTGCATATGACACATGCTTCTTCAGAGGGTTTGTTGTGATTAAATTTGAATTGATAGACCAAAGATTTTCAAGAGGATTAAAGGAAGGACGCCGATAGATCCATCGCAATGTGCCTGCAAGTTATGGAAAGATTTTTAACTTAAAATAAAAATATTTATAATCCAGATATATTCATAATTAATATTATTACGTAGAGAGGGTGCTATCAGTCTCAAAGAGCCACACTGTTCCTAGAAAGTGCTGAAATTTATTGTAGGTAAACAATCTGTGAAATGCAGGATACAACAGCAAAATTTACAAAATAAATCCAAAAAGGTCTTTGCATCTTCTGCAGAACTCATTCGCAACCATCAGTGTCTAAAAATGCAAACACGTAATGTATTCGCAAGCAATCGTTAAATCGTAGCAACTCTTCAACAACCAAAGTGAAATTGACGTAGTTTCAGCAAGCAACTACTATTTATAGGCTGCATGGCTCTTTATCGAAAGATCCCCTTACGTCATAGATCGTGATATTGATAGATTTCTCTAGAAATTTCAAGAAGCATCCATATGATAGCCAAATCATCAAAAAGGGTCACTAACCCGCTAAAAAATCTTACCAACCCGCCAAAATGGTTGCCAACTCGCCAAATTTGGTTACAAAAAATGATGCCAACTTCGCTGTATCGCCAATATTTCATCATTTTTCTACTGGAACTCTATTATAATGTAAGGCCCGGCGTTGCTTGTGAATATTACAATTTTAGCATAAAATAAGTACAGCAGAAAATAATATTAACGTGACAATACAATTTATTTGCACTATTTTAAACGTAATTATACAACATTCGTAACAATATAAATTACAGACATATTATATGCAGAAAAAGAGGGATATCATCAGTTCTGATTGATATTTGATGATAAAGTTTATTATAATTATCATGATTTTTTCGTACCATTTCTACGGTAATTTTCAATATTTTTTCTTATTTAGAAACTTTTTAGGTTTGCTTAATCTAAGAAGAAGACAGATAAAATTCAGAAATGAATTAAGAAACATCTTATTGCAATAAACATCTGAATTATATCGCAAAGAATAGAATTTGCAATCATTAGCATGATCAATAGCTACTGTTTCTTGAAATGAATTAAAATATAACTTTTTGTCATATTCTTTTTTATTAATTTAAATACAATTAAAAAATTCTGTAAAATCTATCGTCAACTATTACATTTGTAATTCATGATAGTGAAATAAATATGGCTATTGCATCTCATAAATGTTACCATATCTATTAAAATGTATAAAATTTTAGTGAACTTCATTATATATGTATATATTATGCCAATAGTCGCGAACATCTTATAATACAATATGTTTGCTTAATTTTATAAATTAAAAATTTGTGGAATTCTTATTAAATTATTTTTAAAACACTCACGTGTTGTTTAAGAAGTGAAAATAAGGAAGATATCTGCAGAACCTCCTGATATGCTTAGATATGTTGTTATTTATTCCACTCGATCAACAGTTACATCAGGTAGAAGTCCATAAAATTCATCGTGGGCTAGTGGATAGGAGCTAAATGTACTTTTGTCTTTTGTCGTAGTTTTTAGCACCTTGCAGGTGACAGTCCGATTTGGCTTCGTTCACACCCGAATTTTGAGGGAGAAGACCCTGGAGGCTGTCAAGAGCATGCTCTCTTTCTCTTACACCAAACTCACGAGAGGGCTTGCGGTTCGACGAATATTTAGTGTCTCCATGCCACGCGAAGACACTATGCTTTTATAAACACCTATGCCTAATCCGGGATTTTAACTCAAGCCCTAAGACACACAGGGAGCGCTAACCCTTTTAGGAAGAGTGCCACTTTCAAATAAAAAATAGTTTTGCGTGACACTTCCAATTTTTTGAACAAATGAAAAGGAGAAAAAATTGTTACTCATAGGCTTATTATGTAATTTTTAAGCTAGCACATTTTTAATGCGTCTTAGTGGAAATTTAAAAATAATACAATAAATGAAATCAAAGCACAATCTTAGATTTTTTTGTTAATCAGTTCAGTTGGTTTTCAACAATATTTTGATTTTGTGTTATGTTCATAATAGAAAACGTTTGTCCACAAACGTAAGTTGAATCAAATCTACAACAATATCAGACATCCAAATCGTGTAAATTTGAAAAACTAGTATGAATTTCCAAAATTCAATATTATTCCTTATGTTTCTTTTCGGTGTAGTATGGTGCTGTTGGCAATAATTAAGATTTGAATTTCAGGTGGGTAACATATTAACATTTTGCAGAGAAATTGAAAAAGGGTTTGTGAAAAGATCTGCATTTTTTTATAGTCTTGGAAATCATTAAACCTAGAACTGAGAGAATCCTGCCAAAATGGATATAAAATTTTTTAAATCTATCACAGCTCTATTAACTTTGGTTGATAGTTCCTTCATTAATGTGAAATATGTTACATTTTTTTCTCGAAAATCCAGACAAAAAAGAAAAAGGTTTCTGCACAAAGGAAGGTATATGACCAACTAGAATAGCAAAAATAAATCTGTTCTCTGTAATCTTAAATTTAATTTATTTCAATGCCCCATAGTATAGGTAAGAAAAACTAAATCACATAGCCAACCTTCATTTAGAATAGCAAGTACTAACTGATCAGTTCAGTATTTTCTTCGAGATGTTTTAAAATACTCTCCCTCACATATTCTAAAATCTCGCGTAAAAGTAAAAAAAGCTTTGGAAAGCCAACTCGCACAAAAATGCAAGTGCTCTACACCATAAATTTCTGTTGTAACTCATGTCAGTGTATTTAAAATAAATTTGAGTGTCTTTTTTTGACTGAGACAACCACACTTGAATAAAGTAAAAAATTGTTATTTCTTACTACCTTTTAAAATTTTTTTATTATGTCTTCTGGTGCCACAATTACAACTCAGCCGTGCCACAGTGTGCCCTGCTCTACGACATAGCAGTCAGCATCATAGATATAACGTCACTAACCACTATACCGGATGGGCCGATTAGATGTAAAATAATTTATGTTATGAGAAATAAGATATTCTTAAAACTGCATTTGAAAATGAAGTAATTTAAATTATGTTATCATAAGGAAGTTAAAATGGAATATAAATATTTACATCTTTCGGAAATATGAAGAGCGTAATTGTAGCTTTATGAAGTTTTTCACATCAACACACTAAACTTTCAGACATTAAAAAACGCCGTAAAAAAGTATATCTTTGCAAATAAAACTCGAGATATTCTTACAAAAAGCCAGAGGTCTAGTTTTTCTAGAAAATAATATAAAAAGAGTTAGCAAGTATTCCAGAAAAGAAAGAAAAATGCAGTTCACCGGACTTCTTTTGGGGAATTTCCTTTCTATACAGAATAACAAAATAAGAGGGACAGAAAGTGCCTCAAGAAAGCTGATCCGTGAATCACAAAACTTGCAAATGCGGGACGTAATAAAAGGAAAAGAAGTTTATGTATGAGAGCTTATTGTATAGGTTTTAGAGGAATTTCAAGTCTTGCTTTTACCAGAAGGCGCGATTTCAAAGAGATTTGAGTTCCAGCCATCATGGCGGTTCTTTTCCTGCGGATATATTTTCAAGTCGTGATAAAATATCTGTAAATCCGTCATCGGATTTTATTTGTTCAAAAAGTGGAACACCGATTTTTGACATTTTTCAGCTCAATCTGATTTGAAATAAGTCTTTTTCAATTCCAACTATTAGTTCGCTCTCTCCCAATATATATATATTTCTAAATTAATTGGAAAAGTGAAAACTTTTTTTTATCGACTCAAGTTCAAATACATTTTTTTAAACTTGTAGTTGATAACACTTAATGTTATTACAGTTTTTTTCAATTATTAACTCATTAATTAAGATTTATCTTTTAATTTTAAATTTATTCTGCATTATTCATGACGAAGTTACAACTAGCTGCAACAGATGGCGCCACCCAAGTAGGAATTTAGTTGCTGTATATTGCTGTTTTTATCTAAGTCCTAACATTAAGCCTTTGATTGTACAGAAAAACATTCTTCCCATTGCTTTTTGATTTAAAAAAGGACAAGATTTCAACTTTTAATGTGAAACTATATTTATCGCTTACGCCTCTATAGCCTCCCCTCGTAATTGATTTGCAAAAAACCCTTTTTAGCTGATCGATACTCAACATAAGAAACTTGCGTACCAAATTTTAAGTCAGTAAGTTAAATATTTCAGAATTGGGAATATTGGGAACTGTTAGGAATAGAATTCCGCAAAATTCATCCCTATCGCATCTCTACTTAAAAAAGAAAGAAATATGGCAAGCCAAATTCCAATTCTGTTGATCTAATAATTAAAAAAAATGGAATTATTATATATATCGCCATCTTAATCCCCCTTTTGGAATTGCTTTCCGCTTTGCCAGTTTTTAGTGGATCTTTTTTCCTTATTATAAAGATGCTTACGAAATTTCCGGACTGTAGGTCTAATAGTTCAAAATCGGGAAATTTGCTTTTATTTATAACAAATTATCTGCACGCCTGCAACTACTTAGGAATCGATTTCCATAAAACTTATTCTTAACTGTTCTTTAAGCAGCAAAAGTAACATGACTACCAAATTTTTAGTCCGTAGGTCTAATAGCTCAGAAACTAGAATTTGGATCTGTGATGTCCCGTAATCCTCTCCCTTGGGAGTCAATTTCCACAAAATCGGATCTACCAAATTTCAAAAATCTAGTAATTCTGGAGATCCTGTGATGAGTGACTGAATTACTTTTCGCCTGTATATATATGCATATATAT
>BMAO01036771.1:0-96675 GCA_019973975.1 Trichonephila clavata | reverse complement strand
TTGATAGAAGCAACAAACCAAGGAATTCTAAGAACAAAGATGCATTCTCTTTCTTTGGTGGGTTATTGTAAATAACCAGCTGACACTATCACCAAAGTTTTTGTAACTTTTCTATGTCTTTTTGCTGTCGCTTTTCACTATTCTTTTCTTTGCTTTTGCGTCTTCTTCCAAGATTAAGTCTCGACTTTTTCTGTATTCCTTTTTCTAGACGCTTTTCTTCCGCCACCATTTTCTTTGATTAGCAATTCTTTTCTGCTATCAATATTGCAGGGGATGTCCATCATGGGGAACGTGTTAATAGAGGGAAATGTACTCCGTCAGGAATTTGGTCTCCGGTTCGACGTAAAAAGTTTCATATCCGGAAAAATACGGTTTATATTGTAAATAAATTCATTAAGTAGGTCGTTGAGAGCATCTGTGTGAAAGACACTGGGCCTGCTACTTCCTTCTCAGAATTCTTGAAAATGAATCTTTTTCCACTTTATCAAAGTCTCAATTGGTTTACTATTTGGAATTCTTCAGGCTTGCAAATGAAATTGTAGGAAATAATGTTGAATCTTATCCTAAGTTGAAACTCTATGGAACGCTTTTTCCTCACTCATCGGTATATTGGATAAAAAAATAGATATTCATTTAAATTGTTTAAAATGGTTATTTATAAACAATTTCAAGAAATAAATATTTTTTCTGGTAAATAAGTCGGAACAGAATGAAAATACTTATGTTAATTATCACCAAGTTGTCATTTTGTAGAGATACTTTTACATGTAAAATAAATAAATTAACATAAAATTGTGTTTTCAATTAATGAAAGTAATAACAATAGTTTTGGATAATTTTAATGATATCTATCTTATTTTAGGAAAAAGAATATGTGATTATATAGTCCACAAAAAAAATTTGGACTAAAATTTTTAAACCAAAATAGTTCCAACCTGGATGTGCATGTTTTTATACGCAAAGAACTTTAAGAAAGAGGAAATGCATAATTTTTTTCTCATAAGTGCAATAATTGTTTTAGAATATTAACTTGATTCTTAGGGTATCAATTAAAGGGACACAGTACAATTCAATTGAAGAAATCGGTGAAAAAAGCAAATTTAATTTTCTTAGCTTAGCCTTTAAAACTTAATTTTCGGTCAAAATATCGATTTTTCGTTTTTGATCAAATATTAAAATTCAATCTTTTATCTTTCTAAATCTGTAAAAATTTTGTTTCTAGCTTAATTAGAAGCCAAGTTATAGCTTTTTTAATATTACTTGATAATGAATTTCTCTGACCGGAAATGCCTTTCTGCTAACCGGAAGTGGCCCAAATTGTTTGTTTACGTTTCTCTTTCATAGTATATGACATGAAATATAAAAATTAATATACAAATATTTTGTCAGAAATTAAAATAGAATATTTGAGAATAAATATAAATGTATTTGGAAATACATTTTTCCTTTTTTATGTAGGAAATCTGGCATCAAATTTGTTGTTTAGTGACTTTGTTTACATATATGTTTGATTTTCATACTGAAAGAATCGACAGCGTAGAAAGTTAAAACATAATTCTATTCTGTTTTATTTTTGCTTGAAAATGGTTAAAAGTATTGCTAGAAAGCGTAAGAGACAATTTTTTGGAAATAAATACACAAAAATTTCCGAAAATAACAGCAATTCAACACCTGTTCCTGAATGCACTGCTAGTTCTTCAAAATTGGGAAATGAGAGTATGTCAACTGCAGAAGAAATGCCTGGTCCTCTGTTTGTTAACAGAATCATTGATCTTGAGCTTATTGTGGATGCATTTTCTCAACTTTGCTGCCCAAAATGTTTTGCTGAAAAAGTAGAGCTTTTTGAGGATTCCATGTATGGATTATGCTCTCATTTTACACTAAAATGTAAATGCTGTGACTTTTTCTTTCCATTTGCTTCATCAAAAAAAGTTGTAAATGCACCAGTCATAAATACGAGGCTAGTATATGGTATGCGGCAGATAGGCAAGGGTTTTGCTGGTGCATTTAAATTATGCTCAACATTAAATTTGCCTCGACTGACAAAAACTGCTTTCAAAAATCAGGAAGCAAAGCTTTTAAAAGTGGTTTAGGAAGTAGCTGAGGAATCCATGAAAAAAGCTGCTACAGAAATTGTGGATATAAAAGAAAAATTTTCATCTGATTTTGTAAAATGTGGCATATCTGTGGATGGCACATGGCAGGGTAGAGGCTATACGTCTATGAATGGTTGTGTTGCTGCAATATCAGTTGATACTGGTAAGGTGTTAGACGTAGAAGTTATGTCGTCCTACTGTCCTACATGTAAGAGACTTCAGACTATGCCAAGAAACTCTGAATATGAGTCGTCAAAAGCCGACCACATATGTCAGTGTAACTTCACGGGATCTTCGTCAAAAATGGAAATTGTGGGGGCTTCACGAATATTTCTTCGTTCAGAAAAAAACCCGCAGACTTCAATACACGCAATATTACGGGGATGGTGATTCAAAAGCTTTCATGAGTGTGAAAGACACTTATGGAATGAATAGTGTGACAAAGTTTGAGTGCATTGGCCATGTACAAAAGAGAGTGGGCTCGCGTCTAAGAAAGCGAAAAACAAAAACTAAAGGACTGGCTGGTAAAGGCAAATTAACTGATAATTTTATCGACCGACTTCAAAATTACTACGGAATTGCTGTACGCAGTAATGTCGGTAACTTAAATGCCATGCAGCAAAATGTAATTGCTGCGTTATATCACTGTGCATCAAGTGATAAGAAACCGATGCATGGTCAGTGCCCAATAGGGAAAGACAGCTGGTGTTATTTTCAGCGGGGGGGTGGCAAATGGAACAAAATGTACCACAAAATATGCTGGTTTATCAAATGATGTTTTAAATAAAATTAAACCAGTATATTTAGAACTATGCGACAAACAGATATTAAGTAAGTGCTTACATGGACGCACGCAAAATGCAAATGAGTGTTTTAATGGAATAGTCTGGCAAAAAGTTCCGAAGAAGTATTTGTTTCGCTCAAAACAATTAAATTTGGGTCGTAGGATGCTGTTATACATTTCAATGAGGGATTAAATGGGTGCCTCAAAGTTTTTAATAAGATGAATATTGAAAATCCTGGGGTGTTTATCTTACGGGGATATAAACTTTTAGATAAATGCAGAATCCGTGAATCGATTCATAACGCAGACCCCAAAACAAAGAAACATAGGAAAATTTTAAGAGCCCTTAAAAAGAAAAAAAATATTGTTTTAGAAGTTAAAGATAGAGAGAATTATAAATCTGGTGCATTTTAATAAGAAAGTAAGTGTTTTTCTTGTAATCAGATTAGTTTAATGTTATTTTGGTCGTTTTCTCAAAATAAGTTTTTTTACATTTTTTCTTACCGCAAAACACAATATCTCAAAACGTTATGCTTAGATGAAATAAAAATTTAATATACATGTTTTTTAAATACTAATACAGGGAATAGACCTCTCTTAAGATTTTATGTTGAGTAGACATTTTTTTATACAGCAATAAAGTGAAAATTACAATAGCTTTTAAAGAAAATTTCAACGTTAAGAAGCTCGAAACACAATAGCTTCTCACGTAATGGTTATATTACCAAAATAAGTGTCTATTCCCTAGATAAGGTTGTATGCTATATTATTCAATTTACAAAATGTCAATATATTTATTTTATTTTCAGTTATCATGTTTTGCGTAAAGTCTTATTTTTGCTTATTTTTTTCATAAAATACCCCTTTCACAGAAAAAATGTGCACTAATAAGACTTTACTTGGGTGTTTTTCTGATTTTAAAGACCCATAAGGTCATAAAATATGCATTAACAGGCAAAATTCAGGTTAATTCAAAAAATTTTCTTCGAAGGCGTTCTATTACCTTAAATTATTCTTTATATAATCTTATATAACCTGACAAAATTTGAAAGCTCTAAGCTTAAAAAACACAGAATTATGATAGATTTTGCGTTCGATTTTATTCACATCCCTATGATAAATCAAAATGTTAAACTTATCTCGGAAAGATAAAATATCTAGAGTTTGTTTTCATTTAAAATGCTAAGGCTTCTTTTCTATATGTTATGCCTAATTCTTTGGATTTTTTTTTTACTTATTGCTAATAGTACACGTACCAAAAGTTGGTTTGCATTTTGAAATCAAAGCAATACTTATTTTTTAAAAATAATTGAACTCAGAATTTGATCATTTCTTAAAGAATTTTCAATAATCAATCATAAAAAGAAGTATTGCACGAATACCAATCATGTTATAGCAAAACTCATACCAACTTTTGTTATGCATAATTTGACGTACTTATAAATCAAATTTCATGCGTATATGTAAATTTTTGTTGGAGGAGTAGCATTTTAAACTCACTTCACAAATTTAAAGTTTTTTCCTTAACAAAAATTAAATGGCTAGTTTTTTATGAAATTTTGAGCAAAAAATCTGTTTTAAATAGTATACACACATAGGAGGCAACCAAAAAATATTGAAAATCCTTTAGTTAAAAATTTTTGCTTAAATCGTACCGCGCGTGTCACATTAAGTTTAAATATTTCCAAAAGACTTCAGATAAAAACCATGGAGGTCTCCAGATATGAGAACTAAGGAAATATGAAAATACATTTCCTGATTTCATTATTTATGTTTCATAATATGAAAACACTTAAAATAAGGGTTTCCATCACCAAAGTAACTGAATTATTTTTGATATTATGTAATGTTGTCGCAAACTCTCGCTCGTGGAAGTGTGAGAGTTTACCAAAGGAGTACACATTTTCTGAAAGCAAACACTTTATTACTAAGACTAAATTCGACATAGAAATAGAGATCTGTCCGGTTAAATAGTAATTTAAATATCTATAATAATTTTAGTTTTTATCGTAAAAAGTAGATCCTCAGCAGTAATAAAAGCCTTAAAACGGCCTGTCGGATTCCTTTCACTTGAATCATGGCAATTTCAACTATTCATAGTCTTTGTATGACAGCAATCACCATTATTTCTTATTTCTTCACATCTGTTTTAAATAACAACCCACATTTACATAAATCACACTTCCTTTACAGAGAGCTGTTTTATATACCATATGGCGCTCTGGAAAGAATATTCCATCGAGGGTTAATAAGAATCACAAATAGAACCCATTACAATGTTTACATAATATTTTTACTCTACTTCATATGCCAGGAATACTACTCATTTGTATATAAACTAAATATTTTAACAAAAACTGTACAACTAATAAGTATATATGTATAGAATTTTATTACAAGCAAACAAAATTCTATATTAAATTCATTTTTTCCTAGAAACTGCGATCTTTCAATGTTAATAAGAGTTATTGTTTAATGTGAATTACTGCTTTTCGTGTGATGAATATATCTGCAAATGAAGGAACGTGAGCCGATTCAGCACTTGGTACAATTTTTAATTTAGAATTACGATGATTTGCTACACTCGTTAGAACGAATAAATTGACAGTGAGAAAAAATACTTCGTGATTAATTACATTCTGATGCAATATATATAAGGATAAAAAAATTCAATGAAATTTAAAATTAAATTTCCTGTACAACATTTAGCTTTTATTTTCCGTTACATCTCCAAGTCTTAAATGAAGTACCCAATTATTTCGCCGAAACTGATGACCCAAGCAGAACATTTCTAATATACAGGGTGTCCCAAAACGACCACATAAACTCTGCACAGCTAAATTCCTCGTTGGGAGTTCATAAAAACTACCCAAAGAAGCATTCCTGTACGATCCATAGTTTACGAGAAAAATACGAAAAACAAAGTATGACGTCATTTCTGGTGCAAGAAAAAACACTTTATTGGACATATATAAAACAGTATTTGCATATATTTCCAGACGATAATGTTTAAAACGTTCGTCGCGCATGTCGCATCATGCATGCGCGTGCCATGGGGTGACGTTAATCCGCCGTTGAACTGGTATTTAAAAGGCTGCATCTTGCAGCTGCCGGTAGTCTTCGTATGGTGGCCATGTATTCCGTTCGTGACTACTGCGACATGTACTTGCGACATGCCATCTCAAGGAACTGGTGTATCGAGACGCAGTGACAACACAAATGGACTTAGTTGCTCGTCTGCATGCTGCTTGTACTTCGGTGGACCCCACGATGCTGCTACGTGTGATGACAGCCATTCCACGGCGTGCTCAAGCCTGCCTCGACATGCACGGTGGACATTTTGAACATCTGTCTTAAATTGGGCATATACTGCTGTTGATATGTTCAATAAAGTGTATTTTTCTTGCACCGGACGTGACGTCATACTTTGTTTTTCGTATTTTTCTCGTAAACTATGGATCGTAAAGGAATACTTCTTTGGGTAGTTTTGATGTACTCCCAACGACAAATCTGGTTAAGCAGAGTTTATGCTATCGTTTTGGGACACTCTGTATATATATATATATATATATATATAAAAGATTTAAATTTTTTTTTTAAAGCGTGCGGTGTTAAAACGAATAGCATTATCAGTTAAAAAATAGTGATTGATAAAGTTGTTTGAACTAATTTCTTTAAAAATTCATAAAATTCATATCCATCTATATTTATTTCAAAGAGTAAAGTTAATTCAAACTAAATAAGAAGTTTTCCTAATAATTTTACCCTTATATTTTGTTATTTGTACAATGTATATTTAAATTTGATATTTCTTGCATTTCCTGAAGTTCATAGGATTATTTTTTTATAGCCCGCTATATTATACAAACTATTTAAAAGTTTTAAAATTTATTTATAAATATTTTAGACAATTTTTTTAAAAAATTGCGTCTAAAAATTAATTAAAATTTTTAATATAATTTTTATAATAATTGCGAAGGATTCATATAGAGTTTAAAGAAATAATGATATTATTTTGTGTGGTTTAAGTTAGATATTTTGAATTTTAGTAGAGAGCAGAGAGATATATAAAAAAAGTATTTTATTCGCTATAAAACTCATATTTATTTAATGAAATGTTTCTTTGTCATATCGTATATCATGTGTATTGATACTTGAGAAACTTTTATTTTATCTAGGAAGAAATCAAATTTTTTAAATTAAAGAAGCAGATTAATACACAATCAATGCGCTTTTAAGATTTTGACATTTATTTTGAATTTTTTTAAGTTGGTATATATATTTTTAAGAGTAATTAAACTTTAAAATAGTTTATACAAATTTGTTTCGAGGGTTTTTTTTTCAATGGTACATCATATCAAATATCTAAATACGTGTTGTATGTTGAATTTCTCATTGATCTTTGAAAAAGTTTTTCTTTTTGTATTTCAGTTGCTTAAATTGTACAGATTACATAGAAATAATTTATATCTTTAGTCGTAATTTTCAATCTGAGAAAACAGGAATATTTCCTTTAGATGAAATATTGTTTTACAAAGGTTTTTTCATATAAAAAATCTATTTCCACCATATTAAATATCCGTTCAATAAAAACAGAGACAAATGTGATGCCATGACTCCCAAATCATCGCTTGCAACACAATTTTTACAATTATAATGTTCAATTGTCATTCTTTACTGAAGAAAATGTATTTGTTTGAATTGTTTGTTCATTGATTAAATTGAATCATTCAGAGCGGTCTAATATGGCATTGATGTCCAAGGCCAGACATAATTTAAAAGCATCCAGAGATTGCACAACTGGAATAACTTTGTTCGTGGGTCTTTTCTTTTGTTTGAAAAATTTCGTCGGATTCAATCTCTCTGTTAAGTTCCACTATAAGGCCCAAGGCCTCGCATGTCTTGAACACCATGAAGGAGCGAGCACACTGTAGGGATGTATTTAATGTTCCCTGTCTCCTTCTTGTGTGTTTGTAGTGGATGTTCTCTTTTTTTTTTCAGCCGAAGGCAAAAGTTGGGCTTCAATATTTAAAGCCTCACAAAACTTAATAGTTTCCGAATAGACAATGGGTTTATCATGGTTTTTCTTCTTCATAATCCATTTGGGTCTGGTTACGTCTTCAGAAAGTTGTACTTGAAGACCCAAAGCCAAACTCATTTTGTAAACTGCCAAAGAATAAACTGTTGGAAGTAAATTTTCTTCGTGTTTCTTTTCTTTGAATTCTACAGCCAATTTATTTTTCTTGGTGTTTGCTCTATCGTTAAGGTACAACGTAATATAACAACAAATATAAGTATATAATGACAAATATAAGTATATTGGCAGAGAAATAGTATAATAGTAAGCTCTTAACATCAGGAATTGAAATTGTAGGGTTAAACATACTTTTAAGGCTAGTCAACCTTCCCCTAAATTTGCCTATATCAATGAGCTGCAATGTTATACATGTCGTGTTTCCGAGTAACATCAAGGCATTTTTTTAAACGTTCTTTATTCAACAACGATATTTTTGAATCTGCTTGCTAAGAGAGAAACATCCACGCGTTAAAAATAAGTGGATTTCCACTTTGGCAGATGTTTCTCAAGTACACTTCTTATTGAAGAGGTATATTTGAAAGTTAAGCATGACATAGGAGGTAATTAAAATTAATGGCCGTAGGTAAAAGTTCTGTTTAGGGCCATGAGTTCTTTATTCCCGAACTGGATAATAAATTTAATACTTGAAGATGTAGCTGAAAATAAAAGTTAAAAGTGGTCTAGGGATTTAATTTTAGATCGAAATATTTATCCTTACATATATATATATATATGCTTCAGTGTGTTTCTGTATGTGTTTAAAAATATTAATTTTGAATGTATCTATTTTTTTAAATATTTTCAGTATAGTTATCATTATATATTTTAGATATAAATAGGAAACACATAAAAAAAGTACTCCATTGGTTATAAAACTCCCATTTTAGTAATGAAATTCTCTCTCTCTCTCTTTTCTCACTTCATAAAAAAATAAACTGTTTGATATCTGGAAAATTTTAAATCATATTCACTGAAGAAATTGTCATTAATAAATTTAAGCAATAAACTAATTAAACATACGCAAAAGTTTTAAAATTTTGATATTTATTTCGAAATTTTTTGAAATAAGTATGTAAAATTTGTAAGAATGTTGAGCATTCAAGCGCTCTATGCAAATAATTTACAGAAAATATGGTTTTCAATGTTACATAATACGAAATATCCAAATAAAAATCTTTATTATATGTAAAATTTCTCATTCTTTTTTTTAAATTTAGTCCTTTAAATTGTTCGGATAACAGTCTATATCATTAATACAATTTTTAGTCTTTGAAAATTAAAACAATTAGTCTTAAAACAATTTAGTCTTCTTTCCTGTAGATGGAAAATATAATTTTTCCTAGGCAAACTTCTTATAAAGTAAATTTTTATCATCATAGGGAATGTTCATTTTATAAAGAGAGAAGGGATCACCTTTAATTTCGTGTGATCTTCTTGACTAATCCATAATCTTATCTTCCAATTCATAAGATATTTACGTTTATGACCACATGCCATCCATTACAGAAGAACGTGTCTTTTCATATAACATTCAGTATTCATTGAATCGAATTAATCAAATCTTCCGGCGGGGCTAAAACAGCATTGATGTCCAATGCCTGACAGGATTTTCTTTCTTCAGTGGTATATTCTTTTGTTTTTTGAAGAATTCGTCGTATTCAATCTCAGTGTTTAGTTTCACTTTAAGCCCTAATGCCTCACAGATCTTGAACACTGTTAAGGAACGTACTGTAGGAATGTATTCAATTTTTTCCGTCTGCTCCTTATGTATTTGTGGTGGATGTTGTCTTCCAGCTGAAGTCGAAAGTTGGGCTTCAATATTTAAAGCATCACAAAACTTCAGAATTGTCTCCGAATAGACTACCGGTTTGTCCTTCTTTTGAAGTTTTTTCTTCTGAAACCAGATAGGTCCCGTTTGATTATCAGATAGTTGTACTTGGAGGCCGAGAGCGAAACAAATTTTATAAACGGTCAAAGAATAAACTAAGGGAAGAATGTTTTCCTCGTGTTTCATTTCTTTAATTTCTGTAACTAATTTATATGTCTTGATATTTGCTCTGTTGGCGAGATACAACGTAATTAGATCCTTTATGAGTTCCAAAATCAAATTATGAACGACAAAATCCAAAAAGTAAAGAGGATGGCCTTGGAAGTATTCTGCCACCATATATGAGATTAAGCAGAGGCTTGTCTCAAAAAGAAAATCAACAACCATGGTTAAAGGTATACCACAGGTGTAAAATTAAGCACTTTAAAATAAGCAAACTCAAAACGTAAAGCCCTCGATCACAAATAAATCGCTTCTTAAATGGGACAGATAATTAAATTCACATTGTTTTCTTTTTATCCGTTGTTAGATATGATTGTTGTGTAGCAACATATATTGTTTAGCTACTATTGTCATTGTTGTAGAACAGAAAAATAGTTCTTTGTAAGAAAAATAATCAGAATAATATACAATTGGAATAACAATAAATAAGTTAGGGTATTCCAAATGGTTTATACATGATTTCGATATTTAAAATGTTTAGCTATCGTAACGAAAGATAAATCTTGTTTTTAATTTTGATGATGTTGAAGATTTTTATTCGTGATCTTTTTTGGCATTTAAAGATTCAGTAGCTTCAAGGGAAGACTCGTGACAGCAATGTTTTCAATACAACACTCCTGATAACATAAATTGTGAAAGAATTTTACATTTTTTCTTTCAGTGCAGAAGCTCATTAATATTAATATTTAAGATTTCATTTAAAGAGAAAAAGTATCGAGATAATTTTTATAAAATCAGTTTAAATTTCAAGTTAAGATCGAAGTTCATATCTTGCATATAGATGAACGACATAATTAATTATCAGATCAAAACAAAAGAAACAAAATATATGCAGTGATTTAAATATTTTATCTTTCAATCATGCTTCTTCATGAAAGTTTTTTATCTATGATAATTTTTTCAGTGATAAAACAACTATTAATAATTAATTTGGTTAAAATATGAGCGCAATTTATCCATTTTTTCCTACTGAAACATATAGACACTATATATATATATACGTATATATATATAACTTTTTGCCATCATTTAAAAAATAAAAATAGTTATTACAATCATCAATCAATAAAATAGTTGACTGAATCAACGATAATTTAAGATAGTTCATTGATCACACATTTGGACAGTTAAAACTGTGACAAATTATATACATACATGTGGGGGTGCGGTCAGTGATGGCTTGTCGACAATAAAATAATCCGTCTTTAATTAATTTTGTTTAATTGTCCATAATTATTTACATATGTATATACAGGTCAGTTCAGCATTTCAGGGAAAGGGTAAATCGTCTTCTCAATGCTCCAACTCGTCTTCAGACAACTGTTAGTAGTTCGTTGCTAGATTCGTCGTTCGTCCTTTAGTACAACATGGCGTCTTACTTCTGAGCGTCTAACCACTGTCAGGCTCTCAAAATATCGAGAGCGCTCCTAGGCATGCGCAGGACAGTTGTGGAAGTGGCTCGGAAATAGCACCGGCACCACATACATATATGTTTTAAAAAACATATATACATACATTATCTTAACATAATAAAATTAAAATATTTTACACCGTAATCCTATACTTATAGTTAATATATATTTCTACTGTGTGAATTTATAATGGACTACATTCCTATTCTTTTCAATAACTTAAAGTATTATCATTTAAATTATTCATACATGCAATTATGTTTTCTTAAATACTTTGATGACGCATGCAATGTGTATATAATCTTCAATAATTCCATAAATGAAATATGATTATTTTTTGTGCAGTGCACTCTTTATAAAAGATAGATACAATTTTTTTAAATTCAATAGTATATACCTTTATGTTTAATATTATTTATTCATCATACAAAAAGTATTCTTTCTTATGTATTTAGTGTCGTTTTCTCTATTGATGTAAAAAAAATTCATTGTTTTTTTAAGAATACTTATTTTATTAATCTTTAACTATAATACAGTTTTAAACATGGCAAAGTGTAATCAAAGTTTAATTTATTTTAGAAAAAATAATAGAAAGATAAATTTTAATAGTATAATCTGTAGAATATCGAATTGTGAAATAAAATCTATTTTTTAATTGAGGATTCCTTACTTTTAAAAACAAAACCCTTAAATTATGTTTACTTAAGTATTTCGTTTTAGCAAACCATAAATATATATTAAAGTCTTTTTAAACTATTCGTAAGGTATGGAAATAACCATCGAATTATTTTTCTATAGGTATAAGAACAACATTCGAGAACAATCCGTGTTTTGAAATTACTCATTTGCTTTTTTTACATGTTCATATTAACAAATAAGAAATAACGACTAACGAAAACCTTCTACCACTGATCTACAATTTTTTTATCAAGTCTCTCATTATAATTTTATTATATTTATTAAATTGAACTTTTTATTTTATTACCTTATATTTTACATACTAAAAACTTATTTGTAAGATAAATAAGAAAATGTCGCTATATATTAAACTTCCTTAAAACAGATAAGTGCTAGCATATTAGTATTACTATGTAAGTAGTCTTTTATTCAAAATTTTATGTACAGATAATTTTATTGAACAGTTTCTTCAAATACAAAATCAGTATAGTATTTCACACATATTATAAAAGCCCATAAAAACAATGCATTAGTCAATGTATGTAAACTTTTTTATAAATGCAAAGCACAAATAGCCTTTTTCAATTGATGCAAGGAATGAATAATTTTTTATTTCAAATAACAATATATCACTTGGGAAAAGCTTTCACAACAAATTACTTTCATATTTCATCAAGTGCTTGGCTACCTGATCGGTATGAAAACAAATTGCATCGGAAAATCACTTGAAAAATTTATCGTAGGAAATCAGACGCATCTTCCAAATCACACACAAGTCATGATTTAATATGACATCAAACATTATTTATTGAATTGAATAAAATTAATATAAATATAGAAATAATTCATCACTTATCTCCATGTTATTTATCAATACTTCTGAAAATCATCCGATGAAATACGCGGATGGGAAAAAATGTATTAATCATAATTTGAAGCTAATGGATCTATCTCATAACACTACTTATTTCAAACGATAGTATTATTGAAAGACTCTCCATTCGATCTAGCTGCCACTTTCCTTAAAATACACAATAATTCAAATCAATATGGAAAAAGTCTACATCAATAAATGGTTGCTTTAAAGTATTGTATATCGATACCATTTCTGGTTTATGATAAATGATTGAACCAATCAATAGTTTCACGAAATTGATCTTAACATGTAATTTTCAATTTTTTTGTGTGTTCCAAAAGTTATCAATTAGTATTTCTAAAAGTTATAAATTATTATGAAACTTACTTAATATTCTCTATTGACCTATTATAGAATATTCATATAATTCCTCTGGATCGTAAGAGTTGTACAATGTATCTAAAAATAGCATCTTAATGAATGATACTAGTAGAAATTGCTCAAGAACTATATATATATATATATATTATTTAAGCCTGTGAGCAAGTAAGCTTTTAACTTGATAATTAAATATTTAGTTAATTAAAAAATGTCTATTAAACTACGAAAAAAAATTGTAAGTATTGAATCTCGATCATGCAATAATGAAATTTCTCGATTGTAATCAAATCAACCAAGCATTATTAAAATTAAATGCATAAAATAAGCATATTAAACAAGGCATCAACAAATAAAACCATTATCAATTTTTCTAAATGCTTGAAAATTCTTCCCTGAGAATATTGATTATTTTAAGTATTATTATAAAGTTTAAGATGTAGAAAAATAATAGAGTAATTTCTTTGATTCAAAATACGTACTTTGTTTCTAAAATGCAGACTGCTTCAAGAAATTGTAAAGCATAAGATATAGAATAAAAAAATCAGCTTATTTTATTCAAAATGCGTACTTTGTTTCTTAAATGCAGCTTGTTTAAAGGCATTTATAAAGGATACTTCATAAATGCCAGTTAAATTATTTATTGAAATTCTTTAAAGAGTTTAAACATTCCACATTTTTTTCTATCTTAAACATTTTATTAAATATCTGAAATAATCTTTATCAAATACAAAAATGAGTTAATAATTGGTTTAACAAATCCAAAAATTTATCAGCTTGTACATAAAAACATACGGTATACCTTTTTCAAGTTTTTTTCATGGGATCTGAAGTATAATCGGATTAAGTGGTATGGGTTTTAATAACATCCAACCCTTGATGAATAACAGTTAGCAGAGCAACGGGAATCTTATTACGCAATAAGAAAAGAACAAAAAATAGTGTAGAAAGTGCAAAGAACATTTTTTGGTTTTTGAAAAGTGTGTTATCTGGATTTTTGCTAATTCAACAATTTTGAGAATGGGAAGGGAAAGAAAACTAATATGTTGAGAATATAAAAAAACAAATATAAATATTCTATACAATTCAAAATGTTGAAATTCGTTAAATTATTTTGAAAGCCTGAATAAATTAAATTTATTACGCATGCATAACAATCCTTATCCATAGAAGTGTAAAACTATAAAGCAATGGATTAATTTATAATTTTTGTTAGCGATATAAATTGACTTTAAAGAAAAGAATTAAACGTTTTCTGTGAAATTTCTTAAGCGTATCACATTGCTGCTCCAAATATTTGACTTTTAAAATATGTTCAAGCCTGTAACATTAAAAAAAAACAGGGCTAACGAAAATTTAATACATTAATTTTAAATCCTTAATTGTTTACTCTGTGAATATCTAAATCACTCTAAAAATTGAAATTTCCTTATAAAAGAATTTTGTGTGATACTACTCATCTAAATCTAAATTTTTAGTATTTTGTATTGTTAAAGAATTTCCGTAGGGAAAGTTTTAACTTTTATTTTTCAAAATACATAAGTTGCTTGGTATTATAAACAAAGAAAGAGGAAGTTAAAAAAAACCTTTAAAAGCATCTTTTGACGTATAAAATATCATTTAGGTAAAAACAAAGCTAATGATTAAAATCTATACTCAGTTTGCAAGAGAATTTCTATTTCATGAATAATACATTACTAGTAGCCTTTGTCATAGATATGATGTAAAATAAAGGGGGAAAAGTCTAAAATATGCAGAATTTCAGAAGAATGCATTGGCTTCCGAATTAATTATAATATTCAATTACAATTGGACAAATTCAATCTTGTTCTTTTGATTTCCTATTTTAACTTTTGACAAATTCATCTAAATCATGAATTATTTTTAGTCGATAAAAGCTAGAAATAATTCTTTTGGGATAAGAATAATGAAATAATATACACTTATAATGAATTCAAATAGGATTCTTACTATATAATTTAAAAATTTCAATAATAAATTATACTTTACCTCTTGTAAATTATTCCGTTTTGTACCAATAACGTTAGAATAACCACCTATTCTTTTATTTAATGTAAAATTTTATTTGGTAAATCCCTATCAAAACTCTTTATATAGAGATTACATATATTTTTTAAAAAAATATGTATATAATAATGAATAATGAAATGAATATGTATTGATGCGCCATAATTTAGGAATATCGTAGTATTGGGTATTTCTATAATTTCAATAATATTGTTACGAATTTTGTATAAAATAATGTAAATAATTTGTATTTGGATGTGCAATGCCTTTTTATTACTCTATGCTATATTTATTTTATGATAAAATTGTAATATTCACAAGCAACGCAGTCCCTTACGTTATAATGGCGATTCTCTCAATGGGAACTTGGCGAAATATTGGCGATAGAGCCAAGTTGGCATCATTTTTGGCAACCAAGTTGGCGACATTGGCGACCATGTTGGCGAGTTCGGGACCCTCTGGATTCTTCTAGAAATTAGTAGAAAAATCCACTAACGTCACGATCTGTGGCGCGAGCGCATCTTTCCAGAATTTTCGGCCTCTGCTATAAATAGAGAGATACTCGCCGCAACGGTCAGTCTGATTTTAACCAGCGAGTAGTGAGCACTGTTTTGATTAGCGATTAGAAGACTTGCCTTGAATTTGATAAGCTCGGCTGTAATTGTGAATAGTCATTTACATAAGTGAATTTTAGACACTGCTTATTGTGTCTGAGTGCTGTTGAAGGTGTGAAATCCTTCTGTTAATTATTCTGCGAATTTTGCTGTTGAATCCTGTATTTTCAGGGATTGATTTACGCCAATAAATACTCATCGCTCTTAAGGAATTGCCTTGTTATGTACGACTGATTTTGCATAAAATCTTCGAACCCCGATCTACGTAACAATATTTATAATTTTAAATATTAGGTTTGCGTAATTTATATTAAAAATATATGGAAGGTATTAACATGGTACTGAAACATTTTTTTATCCATCTATATATAGTTCTGAATATATTGATTATATTTAATATATGGATTCGAGGTATAGTTATTATGATAATAAATTTTACGTTATAATTATTTACAATGCGTAACATATCATTTTGAAGAAACTTTAATCAAATTTTGAAATATTTTCTGACAACTTTAAAAACCGTGTATAACTATCCAGGGATGAAATAAAATCATTCTGTGTAGTGACAATAATTTTTATCTGACAACATGTGATATAATTATTTATATTTCAAATAAATGTTCTTTACTTTTTCTCAATTATAAAAATTTTCATACTTAAATTTATAAAGGTAATTGTACTGAAGCCAGTGTTCGAGTAATAGCGTATCGCACTTCCACGCCACAAGTCCGGGGTTCAAATCCCAGGCTGGGCAAGAATTATTCAATCTTTAATTCCTTAAACGAATCAATAAATGAGTACGAAGATTGATTGGGTACTAAACACTGGGGTTTCGAAGTCAGACTGACCACTGGTACATCTGCTTTTGCAACTCAGAGCAGAGAGATGGGTACATTACACTTTGGTCCTTATGGGATGTTGCGCCGCTGTATTAGTTTAGATTAATTATACTAGATCTGAGATAATAGGAAATTTAAAGGCAGAACACACAAACATGCATACATATATATATATATATATATAACCTGTATTTTGGTATTAGCACTAATTCTGATCTCCTCGGTTACCAATATAATTTTTGTTTCAATTCTTAGAAGTGTGCGAAATTGATTTTTCATCTTTGGAGGAAAGAATTCTTTAAAAGAATTGAACTAACGATTTTTTAATGTTTTTTTTTGTGCAACGCTTTGTGAAAAAGTATATTCCTGTCGATATGATATAGAATTTATTTTTCTTTAATGGAATAATATTTCCCATTGATATTTTAGAAATTTGTCGTGAAATGGTTTTCGTAAGTTATTTACCAGAACCCCACAGAATTAAAATTTGTAATTTACTTTAAATTGTTTGCCCTGCTCTTTAATAATAGTTAGATTATTTGATGATATTTGTTAAAATATTATATCAGAAAATCCCTTTTATTTTTCTTTCTTTTAAAAGGAACTTTATGCATATTAAGAAGAAAAGTAGAATTCCTCATATTCTTATGCCTTTTAAATATAAAACTTGATAGATAGTCAATTTATTCTTAGTTGCGTTAAAGTCAATATAGTTTAAAATTTATCGTATAGTGGTATAATTAAAATTGTTTTTTGCAAACTATTTTTTTGATATGAGATTTTTTTATTTATTATTTTCTTAAAAATTTAAAACCTATTTCTTTACCATTAATCTAAATACATACAAATTTTTATATAATTTTAAAACAACATATATATGCTTCATACAATACATATATCTTAAATAAATTTTACAGAAAATATTTACAGGAAAATTACAATACAGTTATTTCTAAAACGAAGCTAAGAGTATTTTCAAGCATTCTTATATGATTTTGCATTGAATTTCCTTAGTCTAGAATACTATTTAAAGCTTTAATTTTGAAAACATTTCAAAATGTAAAATAATTTTAAATTAATTCAACTTGGAATATCAGCCTTTTAAATCAAATGATCCGTTAAAAATCAATATTTAAAAATAAAAAAGGGCAGTGTACTACATGAAGTCACAAAACATTTTAAATGAATTAACTTTAACGCTATTAAAATAAATCAATATAAATGTGCATGTACATTCTAGAATAATCAAAATTATGTGACAAAAATTGAGTCATGTATAATGTATTTATTCATGACTCAATAACTTAAAACTCAATGACTTAAAATGTATTTCCAACATCCACAATTCTCAAATTACTAAGGCATCCAATGAGAAACAATTTAACTAAAAATACATTTTTTTCCTGAAAAAAATATTTTTTTGCAATCACGGAGAACTACATTCGATGCTATAACTTTTATTAAATAGTATAACCAGATAAATAGCTTAAATACGGATATCTATTGTAGATACTGTAATTATTTTCTGTGACCAATTATAACTGTGTTAGTAATTTTGTAGGTTTTTGTTGTTGTATACTCTCTACACACACATTAACTATATTGTCTCCAAAGTTCATATTTTACCTGATCGTTTTAATGAATTGTAGATATAATCCTTCTCCACTATTATTAAATTATTTCTTATTGACTGTGCATATCTGTCGAACTGTTATTACGTCAAGAAAACACACAGTTGAATATTTTAATTTTCTTCGCAGCAACGAAAACTCGAGGTATTAACATTTGATAAAGAGTCGTATTTATTTAAAAAAGTAAACTTTCATTGGGAAAACATAGTTGAAATGAATTTTATTGATAACTATGCCCATGCAAACATAAGCAATCATTGTTTGGAGAATATGCTTTTCCGAGTCAAACAATAGTCAAGAAAAGTATTTTAAATGTGTAACGAGACAACCCACCCTTTTATCGAATATATGTTGATTAGTTTTATGTGGGCTATTTTTTAATATAATTTATTTGTATTATATTTGTAAATAATCGCCTTTTATATTTGCATACTATTTAGATATGTTTGTTACTTTCGTCATCAATTCTTTTTCGATATGCCACCAAGTAGTTACTTTGAATTCTTATACATTAAGGCTGTTTTCGGCGAGTGTTAAAGAATAGGATCCAAATTCGGAATATTTTTTCATATATAAAAATACTCGAACATTAATACTATATTCTGGCTTCACTATCTTGTAGATAATCACTTATTTTATCATATTACTCATTTATATTTTAGTTGACACCTTTTTTCTTTTATAAAATGCGTTTGCCATTTTTTCTCCTATATTGTAATGTTAAATGAGCTACCCCTTTACATTTTAAAAGGAAAAACTAATTATTTATGAAATATTTTGGAATTTTAAAAACACTATGCTATAAACAAATACATGAGTTACAATATCTCAAATTTTTGTATAAAAATTGAGGCATTTTTTCTGTTTGAAAATGAGCTCCGCGTTAAGCTTATGCTTTTGTACATATGGTGAAAACAGCTTTAATCATTTTTTTTTATAAATACTTTCAGCACGTGAACGAGTAAAGGATTTTAAACAAATGCAAATGTAAACTCTTAAATAAAAAGTGTAAATATTTTATTTGTAAACGTAACTGATATTGTATGTCAGTTACAATGTAGACATTAACAGCCAAACGTATAAAGGAAAGCAATTTTAATTTTGATGCATAAGTGTTTCTATAAATATATCTTAATAATCACATTATTTTTTAGGTGATTCGTATGCACGGAAAAATTTTCAGTTTATTACTCTACCAACAGGCAGAATTCTCGGTTCCATATAATATATTGCCAGTCCCATCGACATCCCACGCCTTCGTATCGAATATCTGTAACGTTCCGATCAAAGGTAAGAATCGCCATTAATTTTCCTTCAAACCGAAATGGTATCGGAAAAAAATTCCAAAATAGAAATATGCGATAGAAAATTTTAAATAAAAAGCTCCATCCTTAAAATTTGGATTTTCGTTTGATTTATCAGACCATTGATTTTGAATTCCGACATGAGAAACTATTTCTAATGCAAAATAACAGCCTAAACATTGTATCCAGATATCCTAGGACTTACCTTGTCTCATCTATTGAAAGAACTGAAAAATATTCTTCGTACCACAATCCAATGTCTTATCAGTTCTACAGATTCGAAATAATCAATGCAAACATTGATTATTCCCTTTGGGTGTTTGTGTTGTATTTTCAAGATTTGTCAAATTTTATGCAGAAATGTTAAGGATTGTACTGGGGTAAAATAATGTATACCTTCAATCAAGTAAAATCGATATGTTGTTCGTTAGATATCATCGTGACGTTAGCTAATTCAGTTCTGGCAATTTCCATATTTGAAATCAATTGTTTGTTGAAAAGAACATTGGATTATTCGGATTTCAGAATCTAATTCTTAACTGCGGTTGTAACTGGGGATTTTTACTTATAAATAAAATAAGAACTACACCTATCGAATATATATTAAAAAATAGAAGTCTTATATATTCTTAAATATATCTTAGAATTTTTTTTTTATATTTTATGAAGTTTCCTTTTTAAGGAACTCGGTACCCTTTGAAATTTTTTTTTATTTACGCATTTAAAAATTATATTTTAGCATTTCATATAATGTTATATTCAATAAAACAATGTGAGGTGTAATTTTGCACATATTATTCACATAATTTTAAAAATTTATTTTTTTTAAAAAAAATGAAAAATTTTAAAATCCTACTCCTTCTGTATTTATTAATATTTTAGAATGAAATTATTTGTAACATTATTAAGGATGTTTTAAACAACTTTAGGGATTGATTTTACAATAACTTAATTGGTATGGGAGAAAAAAAATAAAATGTTAATACATATGCTAAAATTCAACAAAAAACCCAATATCTCCTACATTTGAAATTTTTTTTAAAAAAAAGTATTCAGTTTATAGCAAAATGGATCCCTAATTTTGTTACATGCATGATTTATAACACACAGAGAAAAAATGTAAGTGATCGGTCAATAATTGTGGAAGAAGTAGCATTTTGAATGAACTAATGTATTGAAAAAACACAAGCTGAGAAAAACTATTTTAAAATTTATACTTCTAAAGAAATTATTATTATAAGCTTAAATAAATTTAAAATACAATTGTAAAATATTAGCTATACATTTTTCTTCAAAAAAATTGCTTTTTCATATTAATTGAACCAATACCTTTTATTAATGATACATTTTTACACAGTAATAATTGCACACATAAATATCAAGAAAACTCGAAGAAAACGTTACAAAAATGTTTTTCTGTTGTAACCGAAGATTTAAAATCTTTTGCTTCACATAATATTTAAATAATATATTTGTATGAAAAACATATGAAAAGAACTGAAATGATAAAATTATTAATATAAAATGCCTAAATTAAAAATATTTACATGCACACATTTTACAAAAAAAAATACATTATTATAATACCTCAGAAATATCCTGCTTTATTTGTAACTCCTTGCTTTTTTTAAAATTAATATTTCTCTTTTTAAAATAGCTTTTTTTATCAATTTGCGTGCATGCTGGTATTTGGTGTTTTTCTGTCTGATTCTGAATAATCTTTTACGGGATTCGAGCACCACACCAAGATCATGCGAACATTTCCCCAAAGGTATATGTAATGCTTTTTGGGTCTCTCTCACAGTACGTAGAATCCCTTTGTTGAATTCACAAATTACTTCCATTACCGCATGTGTAACTCTGTCTTTGGACACAAATATCTCCTTCGGGCACTTTGACCAAATCATGTTGTGTAAGCTTTCATTAGCGTTTTGAGTTCCGCAATTAACACACCTTTCCAAAAGTTCATTTGAAGCAAGCCGTTGATAAATAGAAAGGATATGTTGCAAAAAAATTTCGTTGATTGGAGTCCCAACATGTTGTTTATGCAGACCTGGATTTTATCCTTTTGCTTTTGTGGACTGGTAAAAACACCATGAGTCGGCACCGATTGGACATTTCGAATGCTGAGGCTTTTGGTCTGTCGAAATGCTGTGATATAAAGTAGCATATATTGCTTTTTTCATGGCAGGAACATTGCCTTTGTTTTTTTTGTATAGATTTTTGGTAGTATAAAGTTAATTTTTTAATTGTTGGGGGCCTCTTTTAATGTGTCGTGGCCTTTTCCTCCTAATGAAACTCCACGGGCCCTCGATTCCTTGACAGCATTTCGTAAACCAGTGCCCAACCTTTTGCTGACATGATTAATGCACTCCTCTTTTTTTTTATCTCAGTCTTATCCCCAGACACATTTTTTTCTGTTAAATAGTTGAAGGTATTACAATCCCCATCAGACAATGAGGTGTAATAACGAAATCCCAATGCTTGTGATCTTTCCTAGAGGATCAATTCAGCCTCCATTTCCATCGAAGTTGATGAGCTGGAATGATTAACATCACAATCCTCCCTGTGTCCTTCAAACCAAATGTTATATTCTGCACTTGACTCTCCAAATTCTCTTTTTGCTACAGAACAATTGCGACGTACCTTGCACATGACTTCAAAATCAATTACATAGCCTGTAAGTATATCAATAACACAAGCTATGCCAATCAAAGATGTATGTCCATGCGTCAACCAGCTACCATCAAATGAAACACTTATATCCACAACGGGAACATCAGTTGGTGCTTCGCGTATGCATTTCTCACTTCACTGTGTACTTCTCTCAGCAAATTCTCTGTAGCAATACCATAGGCTTTGTGAAGAAGTTTAGAACATTTGCTATAAGTTCTCCAGGAAAGAGGAGATATATTTACTGCCATGCAAAATTTTTCAATCACAGAGTAACCTTTTCCAATATTAGAGAATGCTTGCGTGACACGTAAATTAATATCAGGAACGGTATTACCCTGCCTTTCATTAGACGTTTCTACAGCGCAAACCTTTTTCAGCACAGGAATTACAAGTTAAATTTAACAAGTAGGAAAACCCTACCTTGTTTCCAAGAGCAAGTTTTAGAGTTTGCTTGTCACAGTCAGGGCATTTTAGTTTCATAAACATTTTGCTGATTTGTTCAAACTTCACAATAATGAAATTTCCAATTTCAGAATGTTCAGTTTTTCTGGATAAAATAAGTGCTCAATTCTGATGTTAGGAACTAATTTGTTTTCTTCTGTGACACATGTATTCACAGCATCACTACACCAACGTTTGCTGTTCATTTGAGCAGAATGATTTCTTCGTTTAACTCGTGGCATTTTTAAGAGAAATCTTCAATAGATAATAATAGGAAAGATAATATTGAAATCTCAGCAGTTTCAGAAACAATCTTTAAAAAACAGCAATCAGTAGAAGTCTTAAAAAAGACTGTTTTTTTTTCAATGTAAAACGTAAATAAAACTAGTACGATAACAGCAAAACAAACGAAAGAAGCGCCAAAACAACAACAAATAGCATGCAATAAAAGTTGTAGTTACTAAAAAGTACGATAAAACGTTGCAGTTATGGTTAAAACAAAGTAAAATTTATTTTTGAAAAGTAGTTGATAAAAATTAGCTTAAAATCACTGACACCTCTAAAAAGGGGGCGTGGTCGCATTTCTAAATTTGTTTGTTTACATTTTTCAAATGAACTTTTTTCCAGCTTCTTATTGTCAGGCATACAAAAGTGATATATCAATGGAAAGGTAATCGTTCATAAAATATAACTAAATAAAAATATAAAAACTATAAGTGAGTCATTTTTACGGTACCAAATATTCTTAACTAATATGTGTTTTGGATTTGGGTATATTTGTAATATTATTAAACAATTGGTTTCTTTTTCCATACAGTTTCAATATTTAAATATCATATTTTAATCATTTTGAAAATCTCAATTTCTGTGAAAAAATAATCTTTGAAATAATATGCATTTTTAAAAAAATTTTAAGAAGTATATAAGGTTTATATACAAGGTTAAAATTTCCTTTTTCTTTGTGCACTGAAACGCCTTCAATATATTTTGCGTTATTTTATCTTGTCCACCTTTAATTATGTAAACTTTTTCACATGTATATGCAATGAAATTTTCTAAAATATTGCAAAAAAAATTGCATACCTTCAAGGTAATTGAAATGGAATATAAATGCTAGTAGATTTTACTAAGAAATAAGTATTAAATATTTTACTATGGACCTTTAAAATTTAATTAACTTTTAGACGAAGGAAATGGACAGATAAATATTTGGTTTATTTTTGTTTCCATTTTAAGGAACACTATGGCTTAATATGATTTTGATATATACTCTGTGCAATATATTAGGTCTACCGAAAAGCTCTGTACGTTCCGGTTACAATCAACAAGTATGCGCATATTCATTTGAAACATATTTAGCCCTCTTTTTCTTATCACTGAATGTCTGCATACTGACCTAGCAAATGAACTAAAACATAGATGGTTCATAATAGTATTAAGTGAGATGTGATCGCTTACCCACGGCAGTTGATAAAGTTCATTTACGCCACTGTATTTTGTACGAACTACAACAAAGAAGAAATGCTACAGAAGCGTGTAGAAATTTATTGAAAGTATTTGGTGAAGGTACAGTTTCTAATAAAACATGCCGAAGATGGTTCAAAAAATTTCAAGCAGGTGATTTCAGCATTTCTGATAAGCCACGCTATTGGCGACCATCTTTGTTCGACGACGATACTGTCAAGATCATGTTACAGCAAAATCTTTTTTGACAACATCAGAGATTGCGGATAGGTGTGATTCAGCTCAACAAACCATTTCGAATCATATTCGGAAACTAGGGTTTGTGAGGAAAAAATCGAGATGGGTGCCACATAAATTAAGATGAATTTGAATGATCGAATCATCATATTGTGCAACAAAATCGAACCCTTTTTTGGGCAAGATCATAACGGGGGATGAAAAATCGATTGCCTACGATAACATGATAAGGAAATGAGCATGTTGTGAACCCAAACAACTTGCCCCTTCCAACTCTAAACCGAAGTTGAGCCTGAACAAAAAAATGTTGTGCATATGGTGGGACGTGCGAGGACCAATACATTTTGAGCTGTTGAAACCAAATGAAAGGCTAAATTTGGAGTGGTACTGTCATCAATTGGATAAATTAAAAACAGTATTCCAAGAAAAGAGTCCGGCGATGTTCAATAGGAAGGATATCATTCTGCTTCATGTCAAAGCAAGGCTGCATGCTGCTTTGGGGACAGTCGCAGAAGGTATGCTGGGAAATTCTGTCCCATTTACCATACTCCCCAGACCTTGAACCTTCCGATAATCATTTGTTTTAGTTCTTACAAAAAATTTTGCAGGGAAAAAATTCAAGCACGAAGAAGATATCAGACAAGACATTTTGGCCTCTAGAGATAAGACATTTTTTTTTATAAATGGGATATACAAATTGCCCTCACGCTGACAAGAAACCATAAATTTTGGTGGCAATTATATTATTCTATAAAGTTTATTCAAGGCATGAAAAATTTATTCTTTTTTTATATTCTAAAAACTTATAGAACTTTCCGGTAGACCTAATATAATGTTAACACAATATCTACATCGAAAACAACTTCACTAATAATGTAAAGTTTTTAATTGTTTTGGATTTTTTTTTAATCAAGCTAGTATGTATGTACATTTATTGGTTAATGTGTGTTAAGACGGTGGTCATTTTTTTCATTCCCTTCTTTATTCAAAATAAAATTTAAAAAAATTTATGTAAATTCTTTGTTTTATTGACTGTGTTTTACTGTTAAAACTGTTCAAAATATATTTTGCCTTAAAGTTATTTTGAAAACATTGGTACAATACAAGAAATTATCTTTTATTAAAGTTGTAAAAAAATTTTAAGGAATGAAAACAAACGCATTTGATATACTTACATTTTTTTTTATATTTCTATTAAGACACTTTTAATAACTATTTAAAACTAGCTTTTTTCACTTATTGCTCAAATCTTTTGTTTCATAATTATTCCTCGAATTTTGTGTGAATTCATTCTCAAAAACATTTGAATCCAAAGATGTAAATTTAAACACTGAGCTTACATTTAAAAATATTTTTTAAATATAATATATAAAATTCTTTTAAAAGATAATTCTTTAAAATTTAGAAAGAGTACAACATTTCTTATTGAGAAGATATATATGTCCATGATATATTAAAGGAGCAACTAAATTTATAACCTCTCTTGCAGCATATTTTTCATATAAACAAAGTAAATTTAGTGTTTATACTTTCTGAAATATTTTTTGATAAGAATCATTCACTTCGTCGTATTTACATCTACGTATAAGATTAGAGTTTACCTTAAAATATGAAATGCATATTTTATTCTTTAACGTCTGAAAACAATTTTCCTTATATCACAAGTTATTCTACTTCTGAAACTTCATTTCTCAGTTTACAGTCTTGTATGAAATATTTCTGGTAACAAATTAAAAACTTTTCTGAGATTCTAAGTAATATTTTTTAAATTTTCTTTTTTTATAATGGTATAATTTTCTTTTAGCTATCATAAGATTGTTGGAATATTTTATTAATGCCGCACTTTGAAGCAACATAAGGGGTAGGACATTATAAGATATTTTATTCGAGATGTGTAAAATATCTAACTAAATAGCATAAAATACTTGAAAAACAATAAATGGCGCAATATTAATTTAAATATCAATTAAATCGATTGGAAAGGAGGTTTAAATTAAATACTGTGCCACATACTTATGTAAAATTATCTAATTCATCGATGTAAAATAACTTTTTTGTAGAAAAAGAAACCACGCTTAGGTTACTTTTTAGTTTGTGTGTGTGTTGGATTTTAATATAAGAATAATTTTAGGCTTAATATTGTTTCCTGGTTTGTCTCCGCATCTATTAACATATAAAGCTTGATAAAATGTAGAACTTTTTGCGTGTTTATACCGGAAGTATAGTTTAACATGTTTCCTTTATTTGGTACTTATACTTTAGTATACAAAATAACAACTGTACATTACAGTCTTTTAAAAAATAACATCAATGAAGCAGCACCTTATAACTTTCATTTGAATTTTCTGACATTACATATCTGTATCACAAGAACAAAGGTTATTTTGAGAGGTTATATATACATATACATAAATATAGAGAGAGAAATTAATGATATATTGTACTTTTTTAACATATTCTTTAAAAAAGTCATAAAATTCTTATACCAAGAAAAGAGAGTTTCTTATAAAATAGCAGCAACAACAGGCATTACTTGAAAAATATATTGCACTTTGTTTCCATTCTAAGATAAAAGCATCAATTTGCACCTTTGTTTTCTTCTCATTGCTACAAAAATAAATCTCCAATTATTAATATGTAAAATAATGTGTTTATTTATTCCATATTTTCAAAAACATGACATTAAAAAAGATAAGTACATTTAAGAGCTATTTAGGCACCATAAATATTTTATTCTTCTTTTACGATTCGAATACAAGTAACACATATATTTCCGATGTTTATTTCATAAGCAATAAAATGACCTACTTCTGTAGGAAGAACCGTTCTTAAAATGTCCTTTCTGATACTCTTTGTATTGCATTTGTTTTATTTAATTTGAAGTGAGTATATTTATTTTCTCCACACTGTACATAAAAATTTCATACCACTGCATTACACATGACAAATGTACAAGTATTTGATATTTTGATCTTGCTCTCTAAAAACAATCTACAGGGAATATTCTTGTACTGAAGTATAATGGGATATAATAAAATGGGCAGACAGTTGGGAATATAGGTTCTTAAAATTTCTGATAAAAGAGATCCGCCATTAATCTTGAACTTTTATAACATTTTTGGTCACTTCTATTTTATTAATGATATTACTATTTTTATTAGATTATATGATTAGTTAATATTGCTTTGTTTCATAAAAATTTCAATATTTGTGTATGGAAATAACATGTGTTATTTCTATTTTAAAGTAAGACTAATTTTAATTATTAGAACAATACAATACATTAACTATAGTTAATTTATATATTAACTATTGGTTGTGGTAAGACATGAAATAAAGTTTTCTTGTATTCATATATGTGTAAAATAAATTTTACATACATTTAGAGAAGAAAAAAAAAACGTTACCGACATAAAGAAGCCCATTACTGTTGGACAGCTTCTATCTGATTTGGCAGGGTGTGTTAATTGAATACCAGAATATTAACAACTATTTATTTACAATATATTTTGCAACAAGATATGTTTTCAAGGCAAAGGTATGAGTATTAATTTAAACTAATTCGCTTAGTTTTTGATGCAAGATTGAATTATAATTAATGTACTTGTGTACTTCATTTTGGAATATCCTTAAACATATCTGTTACCTCTAGTTTGCAACTTGAAATTTCCGTAAGAAATATTTTTTTTATAATGATTCTTTTAAGAAGAGTCAGTAGACAAAAAACCTTCAGAATATCAGTTATCAGTTTTTGATATGTCTGAAGTCTCCAATTTATTACTTTTGCAATGGTATAACATATTTACCATTTTATGAAATAGAAGTATGTCATAAGGACTTTTAAAAAATAATCAGCTAATGTGCCACGCCCACTTTGACAGATAGAAGTGTAACTATTGACCTTTTAAATGTGGGAAGCAGATGAAAAGGCTCTACATTATTTATTTATTCTTACACAATTAACTATAAGTTTAATTCTTACATTTTCTAAAAAAATTTGGAGTGAAGTTTGTACTTTGTGGCTTGAGGGATTTGAAAGTTAGTTTTAATCTTTATGGAAATTTAGTGTTAATCAGTTATTATTCCTGATTATTTCAACATGCGAAGAGTTAGTAAATTGTTAAAAAACGGCAAAACTATGTGTAGGTAGAACTATTTGCGAAATTAAAATTTTACAATTGCTTGCCAATGAAGAATCAAATTTTCATGTGTTTGAATAATGCAATGTGACCAGCATAGATGCTGGTAGTATATTGCATAATACATATAATATAATCATAAATGTTTCAAAATAATTAAGAAAGGAATTTCGTATAAATTAATGGATAAATATGTGTTGGTTATCAATAGTACAAAGTAAAAACAAGGATTAGTAAGTAGTTTAAAATTGTTTTGACGAGGTATAATTTTTTATAAAATTACTGTTATCTAAAAGTTATATTTTTCAAACAGTTTGTGTAATTTTACCTAAATTTACTGCACGCGTGGATATAAACAATTTGTGTATACTGAAGTGAAATTTTAAAAATATTTCTAAAGTATTTAGCTAGAAAACAGATGGCGTAACAAAAAATTATAATTTTTATCAAATTCCTAATTATGTACTGCAAAACTTATGTTTAAAAAAAAAACTGAAAATAAAATTTTAAAATTTAACTTGAGGATAAAGATAATTGTTTACTTAATATGCAGGCCAAATCTTGAGTCTTTATGTTTAATAGTTTCTGAGAAAAAGTTACTAAATACATTGTCGTTGAAAGAAGCTTGTTTTGTACATAAAAATAAATAAATTTCAGATTTTAAAAAAAGTCTTTTTGTGGCTGTTTTAGAAATAGCTTGTCTAACATATAGAAAACCTTTTGAATTCTGATACTTTAGGAAATTGTTAGCCTGTGAAAATGCAAATCCATAATGAAACCTTTCGAAATGTCTTATAATCGCATAATTCGAAATCATTACTTTCGCATATTCAGACACTTTTACATGGTATTGATGATACTTTACGGTTAACTTCGATGAAGATATTACATTAAACCTGAAAATTCTCCAAAGATTCATACAGAATTTGCGGAATATTATGTAAATGCTACAAAATATTTTGTTTGACAAAAACTGAAACAAGCTATATATGTTTTTTCTGGGCTGTCTAAGTAAAAAAAGAAAACAAAAAAGTCTTAAAAGAAAATGAGAAGAAACCAATGTTAAAAAAATTGGCCAAATGCATGTTGTAATTCATAATTTTTATAATGAATTTTTCGTATATTTTTTGTGATTTTATACTAAAATTGTAATTTTCACAAAATGATGTTTTTAAAACTACATGCTTCTTTTTCTCAGAATCTACAGTATGAATACATCTGCTATATTATTGCAGCATATTAATCATATGTAATTATACATTCTGAAGTGAGCCTTTTCAGATATTCTCAAAATATTTGGCTGAACAGCAGATATCGTAACAAAATTGACAATTTTCAAAGAAAATCATAGTGATGCTCACTATAAACTCTTTTTTGAAAACACTAAGCAATATATTCACTTCAGTATAAACAGAAATGTCTATTTAATATATAGACAAATTTTGAAGTGTATACGTTTTTAATAATTTCTGTGTGAAAAATGCACATAAAAATGCTCAATTCCACATTGTTAGTATAGGGGTACCAACTCCTCTTCAATGGCAAATCAAAATATTTACTAGTTATTTTCAATAGCTGAATTAATCAATTATTAGAATACCTGAGCTGAGACGAAATCAAAACTTTCAGTGATGAAAGATCTAGTTCAGAAATGTGTTTGAAATTGCAGTAGTAATAAATTTATTGTACCAAAATGATATTAACCCCAATGTTTATATGTCCTGCAATGCCTGGCATGTTGTCTACATATTTAAACAACCTCTTTGTCGCATGTTAGGGACACAGTTTACAAAGCAATTTGGTTGCGTGTGGTTGCAAGACCATTAGTAGGGAATTTATTTAAACAAGAGATGATATTTTATAAATATGAATAATTATTTTAACGTATTTAATTTTTTATCAATGCATGTTTCAGGAAAATATTCAAATTCTAACTGTTACGAGTAAACAAATGATATAATAACGATTAGTAACAATACGTGTTAACATAAGTAATAAAAGTAATATAAGACTATTTTAAGCATTCGATTTATTGAAAATACGTTGATACATTTTAAAGAATTTAGATACATTATTCTTATGTGTTTCAGTTGAGGAATGCAAAGTACAGTTTTCAGAAATTGTCCAATTAAAAATATTAATTTAACATTGATTACTAATTCTTTGGGATGGATTTACATTTCCATAAAAATAAAATATTTTACTTCCTAAAATCATTTTTTTTTATTTTTTGTCATTTTAAATTATGATGGAATTCTCTTTAAAATTCTAATTGAAAATTAACATTTTGAATCACCGATTAGTGCATTTTTGATAGTTCATTCACGTAAAGGCATGAAAACATTTTTCTATTATTCTGTTTATATTTTTCATAGTTTATTCTGATTGTAAAAGAAAATAATCGATTTTCAATAAGCTATGAACATAATATGTCGTGACATTGGTTAAAAATACCTTTGGTAGGAAGTAGTAAATTAAAATTTTTGATTTTCTTAAGTGAAAAGCTTCACAGTATGTTTCTAAGTGAATTAGGGGTGAAGGGATTAATACGATTTAATTAAAATTGATTGAAAAATAATCTAGGCTAGTATAGGATTCGCGTGGGGATGATATATAAGTTAAAATTTAAAAATCAATTTAGATTTAATGAGCAATATTATTTTAAGTATACGATATTCATGTTGAGAAGCTTAGTTTCTAAATCCCATTCGCCTCTTTCATAAGTATTGTAAAATGTCCTGGGCAAAACGCCTCGTAATTTTCAGCAAGTCAATTTAGAAGCAGAAATCTTTTGCTGTTTAATCACTTTCATAACTCCCATATCATACAAATTAAGAAATGTAAGGGTTAGTTGCATTTAATGATAACAATTTCTTATCCCACCGCTAGGCACGCTTCAAGAAGTTCCATCCATAGGCAAGTGACATCTCTCAGATGCAGCAACTTATACTTACATTTGTAGATGATTTTATCTTTTTATTTGTGAGATTCGACCTTAAAGCGTAATGCTATACCTAAATTATTTACAAAATGTGCAGTGTTTGTAACTGAAACTCTTAATTTTCTTAACTCTCTTTATCAAAATAATGGATTAGTACTGAATTAATAGATAATGGATAGAAGTACCTATCTACATGTGGCACCCAAGCATTCAATGTATGTTAGGAATTAAAGGATTCAAAACAAAATAGTGATGTGCTAAAAGGAAGAGAGGAAAAACAGGAATGTGACGTAAAACGTAATAAAATTAAAAAATTGTACATTGAAAAACTAAAAAAATAAAACATTGGAAAGTTAACACCTTCTTCGTTAACCATCTCAATGACCAAAACAAATTACGTCAGTAAAAAAATAATAATAAAAAATATACTTAATACTGAAAGAGTTTTTTTAAGTAATCATTTTGAATGAAACTTCATATGCATGTTACACACGCCATAATATAATACTTAAGATATAGTCAGAAACTTCAATTCAAACAATAGATACATCAAAAAGGGAATAGTTACACTCGCCATAATATAATACTTAAGATATAGTCAAAAATTTCAATTCAAACAATAGATACATCACAAAGGGAATAGTTAGTTATCACTGTCACCACACTACTTATTTACATTTTGAGATCCTTCACAGCCTTCACAAATCATCTTATAATGTTCAAGGCACATAAATATTTGGAATTCTACATAACAAAATTTCGATAGTCATGTTTTCTTGATCCCCTGAAAAGGAGCACAGTTCTTCATTTCCAAAGTCCTTGGTGTAGTATCTTTTGGTAATTCCTTTTGAATAAGGAGGGTGCATATCCTATATTGTTTCAGTTCTGAATAGTAATGAACGAGGCATGTTAATATTACTCTCAAACCATCTTTCCAGATGGCATCTCTCAGATGCATCTCAACTCCTAGAAAAAAAAACCATTTTAAAGAAATTGCAAAACATTTGTTTCGAGCTTTTTTAGTATAAAATTGAAAAATCCACTCTATGTTACAGAAAAACATGAAAATTAACAAAAATTGGGAAGACATTAAAAATTACATATTTGGGCGCGTTGCATCTATCAGATCCAATGGCCCCTACCACCTGAATTGTAAGACAATCAGCCACGTCCATAGCACTGAACCCTAGTGCGCGTGATGAAAGACAGATAGAAAAAGAAGGAAGAGTGCATTCCTGCTCACCGTCTTGATGTGACATCAAAACTATTTTTATATGCATCTGAGACATTCGCGAGCCTACCTGAGGGTTATATTCAATATATTAGGTCTTAATTGATTCCAGGACATCGTATCACTAACTCACTGATGTTAGCAATTATGAAAAAATCGTCTACTGTGATTTGACAGTAAAATGCAATCTATCTCATACATACATTACACTTCGTTAGAAGAAATGCGGTGGTTCAAGATTTCAAAATTATAGAATTTGAAGAGTTAAAGTACTAAGAAATGTAGTGGAATCAAACAGTTCATTTTTTAATCTCTTTGTAGTATTGTACTTATAATTTAACTTCATGTATGTTTTCTACACAAATATTTCTTAATATTTTCATTTATTTATTTCAAAATTAATTAAATTATTGATATTTGAATACTATTTTTGAAGGATTACTTTCTGTTCATTAGTACTGGAGGATTTTTATTATTTGTATCTTTATAATTAATACATAAGGGCTATATTTTCCACTTTGTTAACGGGAAGATAGAGACTGTTTTTTTCCTTGCCTGTAGCAATCACAATCTGGGAGTCAACATACTAGAAAATTATTTAGGTATATCTAGCCCATTTTAATTGAACTGAAATATACCTAGTAATTATTTTTGCATGGAAAATATCTCCTTTTAAGCTAGTAGCCTACTTTTGCATTTAAATGCCTAAAAAAGTTAAATTATCAGATTAGAGGTAATTTTTTCATATTTAAATAACTCTTTTATGAGCAAAAATTTTTTTTTAGTATTTCTGTTAAAGTATTGAGACGTGAGAAATTTAATTTTATGGTTTCTCTCCATTTGGCTTCAATCTTCATAAGGCTTCTCTAATATGAATTGAAACTTAATGAAGCGACATCAAGAGGCCGTAATTCTATCATTCTATTTATCAAGTTTTGAGACCAATATCTAAAACACTCTCATGTCCAAAGTCATCACTGATATCTTAGAAACATTAAACCATACCTTGATGAATTTAAGTGGAATTATGCATGAAAACATAACACATAAACACAAAAGAACACATTAAAGAACATTGCATATGATATAAAACTGTAGCATATAGAAGTAAAAAATGGCAAAAAAATGTGTCAAAATGAGTTAAGAAAAAAAACTTGAAAAATTTAAGCTTTAGGAATTTTTTGCGCAACATAGTCAATTCTGTTATCAGATGCGTAGTACTAAGTAACTTAAAATTTGTAATAAAATTGTAAACATGATTTCAGGAATCGAGTTCTTTCTAAAGTGATATTTTTAGAGCATTATACCTCAAGGAAAAGTATACTTCCATACAATTGTTACTGAAAAGTAGTCGCATAAGTATATGTCGGGTTCATATCAGAAGATTTTAATGATCACGTTTTTTTGGGGGGTATGGGGAGGGTATTTGCCCAGCGACTTCACTTAAACGAAATTCATCAGCAAAATTTTCTCGATAAACAAAAAATAAAAAATCTATTCATATGTACTTTCGAAAAATTTTACATAAGGGTCGGAGACTTCATCCTAATAGCTGAAGCCCTCTTAGATTATCTGTTAAAATCTTCGAGGGGTGTACCAATCAACGACATTGTTCTTCTCCCTAAGCAATACCTTTATTATCGAAACGGTTCATATTCCATAGCGTTCACATTAAAGTTTCGAGTTCCTCACTACCTCCTCCAGTAAAAACCTTAAGAATTAAATGACAAACTAAATCATGACTAGTCGGTAAAAGTTGCTTTGGTTCACCGGTGTTTACTCCATTTTTGATGATTTTCACATCTTGTTCCGATATTGAGTTATTGACATATTTCAATATACTACGTTATCGTTATGCGTTTTCAACCTTGTCATCTTTTACAAGAGTTCCAGAGCTATGAAATTGTTTCCACAGACAACTAGCTGATTTATATATGCACTGATGTTTCTATGATTATCTGCCTTCCTTATAATGGAAGGCAAACAATTGCGGAAGATTGCTGGCATCTTTACAGATTCTCCCAAATGACTTCCCAATAATTTGGAACTATAGCAGATTGTGTTGAGTCTTTGGGTGATTTTTTGAACTGAATCATTTTAAACAAGGTTGAAAGTTCTGCATTCTTTAATTGTCACAGTAACTTAGAGATCATGGTTACGAGCTCGTGGTCGTCATGGGCGGAGATGCAGAGGCACGTTAATCTGCATGCGACTCAATGTCCTCCTGTAGCTTTAATGTGGTAGTGTGAATGAGGGAGTGCCAGCACAGATGCTTTCGTCACTTGACCAGGATTCAAAATTACGAAGTCCGTTATCAATAGCCCTCGTGTTGTTTTATAGTATGACGTTCGCAAATGCTCATTCACTCTGTGTCTTTTAGTATTTTTGCATTGTTGTTCAGGCAGAAAAATTGCAAAGCATCATTATTCATTAATTTATATTTTTAAGTACTTGAATTAGGCAGCGCTTAAATATTCAGCTACATTTTTCTTATCTAGGACATTTCTGTGGGCATATGGGTTTCTAGGAACCCTCAATCTCATATCTGGCAAAAAGTCTATTTAAGAGGAACGGCGAAGTTGAATTTTCATGCTAAGAGAGTGCTGCATGGCTATGGGACGAGTGAAGGTGGGCCAGTAGGCAGGGTTTCTAAGCAGGTACCTAGGTTTCTGGGATTTTGGAAGTTTGGTGTCCAGTGAAGGAGAAAAATCTTCCTACTGGTTGTAGAAAAGTGAGGATAATGGCTGCCCCCCGGGGGGGGGAGTGAGAGTAGTGTGTTGTGACGCGTCTAATAAGGGTGAAAAATTGAAGAATGCGAAGAAAGCAATGGGTAGGTTTTCGAAGTGGTAGCCCTCCTTCAAATTGACTGCGTTCGGTAGTGCTGCAGTTATGACCCGTAGTAGTAGTTTTCTTATTCCTGCACTCTGGCTATTTCTACTTTTTCGCAATCTCACAATGTGTGTGGATATGTAACTCAAAGGCATTTTTCTCGTTTAGATCCTAGTGAAGTGCTGATTTATTCAATAATGTATGTTGAACTATTATGTCATGCATTATTCATCTGTGATCTGGTACTGTATCTAGAACCCTTATATAAGTATGTTTTAGTGTGTGGTATATGCTTAGAAATCAGTGATTTGAATAAATCGATTTAAAAAAATGGTGACATTTGTATAATAAACTGTTTAGCTCATAATTCTTATTAAATTTTGTAGAATCGGTTTCTATCTCAGTTATAGTAATGCAGTTTGTTAATTTAATTAGTGTTAGAACCCCTGAAGAAATTCTTTCAAATATTCGCTTTGTGAAAAGCGTTTGATCCACCGCTGAATGACGCAATACCTTGATTTGTATATCAGAAACCTTTCTATCCATCTTAATTGGATAGTGATAATAAAGCTTGTCTTTCGCACATTCCCCATTAAATTAGATTACACCGATTGTGCGTATTTTATGGAATATCTCGCTATTTTTGGGAATATAAAGCGAAGTTTTGACTCATAATAAACGCAGTATTTTAAGGCTATAGCAGACATTTTATTAAATCATGTCGTAAATCATGTAATCTAACCGTGACTTAAATTGTCATCATTTAATTATTGAAACATTGCATGCCAAAACTTAAAAACATATAATATTTATTCTAAAACTCGAGTAATATAATCAGATTTTTAATAAACATTTTATTTATAAAAACACTCCTTTAAAGAATCAATAAAATATATGTACGTTAAATTTTTCTTAAGGATTTCTACGGTTAGTAAACTAGATATGCATAGTTGAATAAGCCTTACAATTCAAATAAATAATGCAGAAGTCGTCGGTTATCACTCTTAGGATGTGAATGATTATTCCATATAAGTTCTACAGTGGCCAATATAATGATGAATACAACAGTAAATCAACCTAATTATTGTATGGCACAGTAGTGATAACAAAGTAGTAGTCATTACAATGTATCGTAACGTTGAAATTAATATCACAAATCTTAACATTTGATAACGCGCGCATTTAGTTTACATCCGTATAGGCATTTATACAAATAATATTACCATCAATTTAAAAACGTGTAATATATTTGTTTTTACTGGGAGGGAATTTAGAGATGAGGTTTTAATATGGAATGAAACTTACTAGGGCAATTTAATAATGTCTTATTAATTACTCAAATAATTAACTGAAATTTATTGAAAAAAGCTCTTTTCATTTTAATGTGTTCATTTTTATATATTCCTCAAACATTATTAAAACAATGTCTGGTTTTTATTTAAGCACAAAAAATGTAGGAAGATCATAAGTAGATACTTAAATTGTATTTTAAATTGCTCATTTAAGAAATTTTTATATCAAATAATATTGTTGAAATATTATTAAAACATTATTTAATAAACTGATGGCTATAATGTATAAGACTTATTTTTTATACAGCTTAAAATGTAATGGAAATATTTATAATAATTTTTTAATAAAGTAATTTTTGTTGTCGTTGCATATGCCACCTGATCGACAGTAACATCAGATCAAGGTCCACGAAATTCATCGCGGAATAAGGGCTAGAATTTTACGTCTGTCGTTAGCCTTAGGTTTAAACCCCATTAAGGTGACAGCACGATTTTACTCAGTACAACATGATAGATGGCGACACTATTCGGACCCACTGTTTTAACGAGCACGTTCGCCGTGTATACTCGGTGGATATTTGGTGACATCGGGCATAGAACCCAGGCCCTCCGGTCTGGAGACCGATGCTCTAACCACTAGGCTACCCACGGCCCTAAGTATGCTTTAAATAAATTAATCGATATGATCGAATGGAGAAATGTATTTGGTTCAATTTTCGAGTGGTCTTTCTCTTTTACCACTTGATACTTAAAAACTTAATTTCACTCGCACTTCTTCCAAAAATACACATAAACCAAGGATAATGTCATCTCCAGGAAATAAAGGTTCAGAAACAAAACAAACGGGGTTTATTCTATAAGCTCATTTATTAAAAAAACAGAAAAATAACAAAATAAGATGCAGTACGTGAGATATCATTCAAAAAAGCAAAATTGTTTTCTCCCTGGAACAATTACAAAGAAGAATATTTTACAAAACTTAATATTACACGTGGTTGGTATGATAATTAATACATTGTATGTCTACCATGTGTTGAAACATAGTCCATACAACACAAACGCGTACTGAGTATCAAATTCTTTAGCTGACCTTTGAGAAGATTACTCCTCCCCCCCCCCGCAAGCAATGTTTTCTCGATGTTTTAGTACTAGTCCACAAATAGGACGTGGTTGAAGGACTGAAACTCGTGGACCATGCATATCCCACATATGCGAAGACGGATTCAAGCCAGGTGAGAATGCTGGCCAGTCAATTGGGGTAATAAATGCATTGCATGATTGAATGCATTCGTTTACGATGGCTGCTTTCTAAAGACAGGTATTGTCATCCATAAGCACAAATGCTGTGCTCATGGCACCACTAAACAAAAGTAAATGTTCTTTCAGAATAACGTATCTATAAATTTGATCTGTCATAGTTCCAAATTGATCATGCAGATCAATTATGAAGTCCTTTAAAATTTCTCCCAAGTGAACAATCCTACACCACCGTAACAATGCAGCTTAATGATGTTGCCTTGAAGGTGAAGGGTACCTGGCGTTCTCCATATGAAAATACGACGTGAATTCGACTTCAAGTTAAACCTGGACTCGTCGGAAAACATCACACATGCCCACTATGACGATGTCCACACACACGCACGCACACACACGCATGTTCTATACTTCAGGGTAACCATTGAAGAAAGTGAGGTGCAGTGAGTGGAATACATCTGAGAAGCTTGCGAGTATATATACCATTATATCCCAAACGTCTGTTCACGGTGTGTTTTGAAATTGTCGTTGGCTGCAGATAGCTGGCGATACAGGTCGGATTCTGTACTCCGTCTGCTTCTTTTTGGAGTTACTGACAGACATCGATCGTAATTCAGTGTTGTAACTTTGGGGTAACTTGTTTTGTAACGTATACTGACATTTCCGTCCTCTTGGAATCGTTGCCAAAAACCTTTAGTTGGCCCTTTGGCTAATTCCAAGGTCATCCTGTACTTCCACATACGTATGCTATATTCCACGCAGCCATTAATTTTACAATGCAAGAAAACATCTTCTTGATTCCTCTGGGTTATGAGTGACGTAACTATTCGGTCATGTCTTTAAGTGGCTCACAAAACGCTTCTGAACAATTTTACAATTTGCCACTATTTCTTATATACCACTCTTTTACACTCTCATCATTGTGACGCACTATCGGTGTCATCTGGTGGTTTCCTGTAATTTGCATATTATTATTGAAGATATGTTTGATAATTTTACAAGTAAAAATTTTAGTCTTAATTTTGATTCCCATGTGATTCTTTATTAGCCTTAATGTATGTAAATGAGTGTAGAATGTATTTATACTTGCATGGAAATCGATGATACAATCAAAATGGCTATTTGTATGCAAATTCAAAATAAATGCATACTCTTACTCTTAGAGTTTCCTCTTTTATACATAACACGCTTTTTTTTTAAAATTGCATACCAGAAAATGTAATTGAAAATCTACTATTAATTCATTGGGTTCTTCATTCCATAACCTTTAGTTATTTTTTCTTGAAATTGGATGACTTATTTTTTTCCTTCTAATTCTAGTTTATAAAGATGATATTAAATACATAGCATATGTAAATAAATAATTTTGGAGATGTTTAAATGCATTTAGAACAAAGAAACACAAAAGATATTTTTATATGTAAAATGAAATATTTATTTTCCTCATATGTAATTTAAATTTTACTATCCTTCCTCTCTATTGATAAATGAAATATCCTATTATTTAGTCTGAAGTGAATGAGTGTTTTATTGTTTATTAATGATTTAGAGGCAGAACAAGGTCTATTGTTTGTCAAAAGGATTATCACATATTTAATTGATGTACACTCTTAAATTGATGTATTTTACTGTAAGAAATTGAAATAACATAAAAAAATCGAAATAAGAAAGTTCCACATAAATAATGAAAAACATACATTTCGTAATTTCGAGAGGTATCTAAATAAATTATAGTATAAAAAAAAACTAAAAAACACGCTTTTATACTGAATCGAACTAAAAAGTAAAACAATAATTATTAATATAAGAATAAAATGATTAACGAGAAAATGAATGCTATTGTGGTAAAAGCGTGGGGTCCTTTGTACTACATGTTTACAGTAACTCAGCATTTCGGAATAGGAGTTAGAAACTATAACAATTGATATATTTATAGAACACTCCACGTTTTTACTCCCATTGACAATAATTTTCTCTTCGTTTAATTCTTATATTAAAAATTATTGTTTTACTTTTTAGTTCGATTCAGTATAAAAGCGTGTTTTTTAGTTTTTTTTTAAACTGTAATTTATTTTTCCTTTTTTTAGTTCGAACTACAATAAAAGAGTTTTTTAGTTTTTTTAAACTATTATTTATTGATTGTTGAATTTATTCTTGAGTTTGATATTTGAAGCTGGAATTACGTGGCTGTGGAATTAGTTTTACTCTTCATTGGATATTAATTAACGATTCTGAAGTGTATTTATTCTCTCCGGTTACGGGGACTCGGATGAGTCCTGTATCGTTATATTAGATCCCGTCTCTATAGAACAGGTCAAACAAATAAAAGTGTGTGAAGAAGAAAAAGTTTGAATTAAAAATATTTCAATGTACAATGTTTTTATAACGGACTAAAAATTATAAAATTCCTCCTTTTCGTATTTTTTTTAAAAAAATTTCACATTTTTATGCATTGTTATCTATTTCTGAGCTATGGTCCAAATTTTAAGTCTCTAGCTCATCGGAAAGTTACACAGTTTAAAATCAAATACAAAATTCCACCTGGATAGACATTAAAGAAATAGAGTTAATAAAAAAATTGTAAGAAAATTGTCAATCGTATTATCTCTTTTTAAACGTATTCCTATAATGTTAATTCGTATCCACACTTCTAAACGTATTGATTTATAAAAATAAAAATATTTAGCAGTTATAACGCAAATTAATTTTTTCACATGCACGAGCCTTTTTTTTAATTTTCATTTTCAGAAAAATGTTTATATTATGGTAAGAAATTGCTAACACACACCCATCCTTCTTTTTCTCAGGTACATAACACTTTTTTGTTTTTTTTATTTCTATTAACCACAAGTGTATTTTATACTTGCATATATAATTAGCGTAAAATTAAAAACACTTTAGGGTTACACCTTATTCTTTTAGTCACCAAATCTGGAAATGATGTAGGAAATTAGTCGCCATGTCTGAAAATGGTATTTGGATTTAGTCGCCAAATTTTAAAATGGTATATGCAAGAAGTCGCCAAATCTGATTATTCTTATTCCTGACGATCCTGAAAAGAACAATGAAACAAAATAATGAAATTATTGTATTGTCATTGGTTCTTGATGAGTGTGCAAAATTTCGAATTCATCTGACCTTTTAAAGTGGGTAAAAATCGAGTTCCAAGATTCCGTTACATGCAAGTGAAACTTATAAAAGCGTGTTAAAATTAGCTTTTCCCAAACAATGCAAATTTTAGTTTACTGAAAGAAAACATTTTGAAGCGTTTTTTTCCGTATGAATCAAATATTAGATATAAAAAAATATCAAATATATACATGAAAACTATATTTCGTAATCGACAACGCAGTTTTTTTTTTTTTTTTTTTTTTGGTGAACTGATTTATAACCACTTTTATCACCAACGTGCTACCTTATACTTTTTCAGAATTGACATTTTTTGCTCTACAGTGTAATTTGGAGACCAGTTTTTGCAATGGCAGTTTATTGTTTAGTCTCTTATATGTGTTCAGGTAATCAGCCATGCAAAATCGGAACTCCTTGTCGAATGTTCAAGTCCTTTAAAAATAAATATAAAATTAAAAAAATGATTTTTTTCGATTTGTGTTAAAGTTAAAAGTTTAAGCCCTTCCATAGTATTTCATGTCTGAAAAATAAATGAAATTTACGCCATTATTATTTATAATGTGCAAGTGTTGGACTTTTTTATATAGCGAATTAAATAAAATTGAACTTACAAAGTTGCACCACAAAAAACCGCACCAAAAAGAAATACATGTAAACATGTTTCAATGTAAATCATTTTCTTATATATTCCCAAGTTAATTTGTATATTTTCCATATTTTATTTTCGTCTATCGTGGGAAATTCATTAAAATAAAATTCACTGAATAAAAACGAAAGTGGAGTTAAGAGTAGAATTAATTTGTTTATAGTGAGAAATCAAAAGATCATTACACAAAAAGGAAAGTTGTTGAATAAAAATATAAGCGGAGTTAAGGAAAGATTTGTAAAATTCTCAAGAAGAATGTTTCTAAACATTGTTTTATATTTAATATGTGTTATTTGAGAAATATTAATAGTGCAAAATTTGCACTTCATGACTTATATGTTTATTTCTTTTCGTTTCTTTTATGTTTATGCTAGTATTATATATATATATATATAATCAAAATTTCTCTACAAGAGAGAGATGAATTAACATGATTAATACTTAAAAGAATAGCAATTGCTAAATATCCAGACAACAGAATTTAAAAGGAGATATGAAAATATGAAAAAAAACAGAGTAAAATATAAAAGAATGGAGGCTACAGTATTTTCAATATTGCTGACTTACGACAGCTTATATACAAAAAAAAATTTCTTAAAAAATTTCTCTGTATAAAAGTGGGGTTGAACATGTTTTTTGGCCAGCCAACCTTCCCCCTTTCTGTTAATAATACCAAGCAAAAACCAATTGAAAATAATGGATAGGAAATTTAAATCCATTATGAAAAAAGGTAACTTACCCAAAAACTGCATGCAGAAATGCAGAGCCCGCGCTAAATCTGAGTACAATAAACAAGTTATTGCCAGATTCTGGACCCAAATATATTTTCAAAACAAAGCAATGGCTGAAAAATAGCGCTTAGGATAAGTATGAAAAGAATAAAAATAATTAAGTAAGAATTGTAAACATACTAACTACCATTATCTTAGAGACTCTAATATGATTTAAAAGTTATAATAAATTTAAAAAAAGTAATTTTATCTAAAACTAGAAATCGGGGGTATTTAAAACTATCTAGGAAGAATAATAAATCTATAATATTAACCTGTTAAAACTATGGAAATTTAATCCTTACTATTTAGAATTTCTTTATTTAAATATCTATTAATAAAATTAATTGGGTAGTTTTGAATTAAACAGTATTTAGTAAAATGTTTACAGTTTTTTATTGTTTCTGATTTATTAGAAACTAGAAATTTATTGCGTAGTGTGTAATTAATAACAATATTTCTGAAAATAGATACATGCACATTACTCTCCCAATGCGGCACTTTAATAATATTGAAATTAAAGTCTTCTCGTTTGTCATAAATGTTAGTAACTATTTTATTATCTTTTAATTTAATTTCTATATCAAGAAAATTTGCTTCATAATTGTTACTATTTGTCTGTATTAAATTAAGATATTGTGGATCAAAATTAATATTAGGTATAAAGTTGTCTTGCTTGCCAAAAATGATTATATCATCTATATAACGAAAAAAAGAAAATTCTAAGTTGTCTGTGAAACTATTTTCAAAATAATGTAAATATAAATTGGCAAGACAGTTGCTAGCTGGGCCACCTTGTGGTAGACCCTTAATCTGTAGATAAAAATAATTACCATTATGATAAACATAATTCTCTTTTAGGAAGCAGAGAACCAAATCTATCATATTTGACATGTTTAATCAAATTATCTTTATGTAATTTTACAAGTGTTTTTATCATATCATCAATATTAATTGAGTTAAAAAGATCTTCAAAATCTAAACTAAATACTGAAAATATCTTTTTATCTTTAATTTGTGCAATAAGTTCTGTACTTTTTTTAAGAATGGCTGAAGTTTTTAGATTATTTATTGTATCTTGTAACATTTCATGTAGAATTTTGCCTGATTTGCTGATATATGTATTAAAACCATTAGAAACTGTTCTAAACTTTACTGGATTTTTATGAAATTTAGGAGTAAGAAATACATGTGGAAATTTAAAATTATTATTAATTTGTATTTTTAATTGTTTATGAAAAGCCAAAATTCGATTATTTATTTCTCTATCAGAAATTGATGACCTAATAAAAGCTGTATTATTTTCAAAATGTTTGTTGAGCATTAAACTATAATAGTATTTACAAATAAAGGCAGAATTTCCAGGCACTTTATCAATATAAACTATAATAAATTTATTTTGTAATTTTTTAATCTGATTTTTAATATCATTAAAAAAGATGTTATTATCTGTACTAAAGTTGTATTTATTAATCTGTTGTGTAATGTTACATTTAAACTCTGTGAATGCCTCTATAGGCATACTATATTTAATAGCAATTTTGTAAATGAATTGCTCAATATCATTATATAACTGATTTTTGATAATTTTATTATTAATGGATATCATAAGTCTAAAACCAGTACCCTTATTCATTATATTTCTAAGATTATTGCCTTTTACAATATTGAGATCACCAGTAATAACATGCTGGTGATAATTATCTTTGAATTCTTTAAATTCATTACAATAACATATTAAATTTTCTTGCTTGATAGGTGCATTATAGTTAAAAATCGATCTACCTATTTTTTTATTATATTTAAAAGCCTTTTTTTAATAGTGATATTTTGATTTGGGAAAGTCAACATGTGTTTTTTAAAAAGTCTAGAAAAATTAATATTATCAAAAGATTTATTCATATATAATAATGTACAATATTCTGTTTGATATTTTTTATTTACACTGACTTTTATTTTATGTTTATGCGTCAGAAATTTGGGAATGTCTCTTATGATATGTAAAGCATGACTATCTATAATTTTATCTGAATTTAGTATATTTTCTGTAATACATATTTCTGTCTTACTTAATCCAAACATGAAAGATTTAATGTGCTTTATATTAAAATTGTTCTCGAAACTATTACATATATCACTAACACTATTTGAAATAACATTTTCGTCTCTTCTTAACCTTTTAGTCCTATTCCCTCTAGTTTTTCTTTTATTAGTCTTTTTGATTTCATTATTGTAAAAATAATCTTGAGAATTTGGTTTAATAGCATTGAGAATATTTTATTCTTGATATAATACATTTAGTCCATAAGGATAAATTGTATTATAATACTTAATGTAGAAATTTTCCCACCATAGTCTTTCTTTAACATTAGGGACTACTTTAATAATATTGAGTTCAACATTTTCAAAACCATGTGTATGGAAGTGTCTAATTTCTATTTTATTTGAATTTTTTATACTATTAAAATTTTTAGTATCTGATCTATGCTGATTATATATATATACTTTTAAATAGAAGCTTTTTTTTGTTTTTAGGTATTTTTATATAGCTAGTTTGGCGTCAAAAATTAATGATATTTTGTTACGAAAATTTAATAAAATTAATTCTTTTTTAAATAGACGTTTAAATATGAGTAACATATTAAGAAAACGAACAAAAAAATACGAATAAATGAAACAAAACTGATGCATTCAAGAACTTTTTTGAGATTTTAAAGGATAGCTACAGAATCTGAATCTCAAAAACTATTTAAAGTATGAGCCAATACGGAAAAGGTTTCTTTAAATATTTAAACAAGAACATATGCCGAAAAATAATAACTTCCCTAATGAGTCATTTCACCAAACACAGAACAGAAGTTTTCTGTGAAAACCAGCTTTTCTGTCCATCACTATGCATATTTCAAAATGCAGTTTTCAAGGAACGTGTTTTTTTTACTTTATTCCGTGAAGTCATTTGTTATTCGTCAAAGCAGTAGCGAAAGATCAAAGGAAGATTCGAGAACATTACCTTTCACACCTTTGTGAAGTTAAATGATAATTTACGATCAGAAACAATCATCGAGCTAGGTCTCTACTACCTCTTCAACAAAGTCACCCCATGCAGAAAAAGAGATAACAGCTATTTCGAATAAAGATTCATGTGATAGCTGAATCATCAGTAGCTTATTTCAAAAGGAATGGTAGGTTTGATCATAAACGAAAAAGTTTTGACAGTTTCATTTTTTAATGGATGGAGAAGTTACTCGAATTCACATTTAGCTATTAGCATCACATATCTATTTTTCCTTTGTAAGTTCCATCAGCTATTTTAACATGCATCCATTCTATATGATATATCACTTGGTTAAATATAATAATAGTTTCGCAATTTCCGAAACCAGGCCGTTTGTCATTGTTATTAAATTAAAAATTTACCCTTAGATAACTTATTAATTTTAAGAGGTTACATTTTGTTCCCCCAAAATTAAAAGATGGTCTTAGACATAAATGATACATTTCAGCAACAACAAACAATATTTAAAGCAGGTCACATGAAGGTTATAAATCATAGTCTTACAAATCATTAAAATTTAAATTTTTATAGATTGTTTAGTCAAACTGTGGTTTTTTTAAAGACATATACAAAAAAGTTATTGTATTTAGTACCAATGGTGTGTATCATATTAATTTTTTTTAATTTGAACTACTTCCAGTTGGTGTATTAAAACGTTTATTAAAAATCAGTATTGTGTTCTTCAGATGTGTTCTAGATTTTTAAGCTATATTTTATAGGATACGATTTACCTAAAACAAAGGTTATTATAATTTCAGGGAATCGGACTTATTTTACACTAGTACAAAATAGTATTTATTAATTGGTGAGATTATTTATGTATATAGAAAATAAAATGTTGGGCTACATTTATATGACGCCATATCCACATGATAGCTACAATATGACATGTTTCTAACCATTCAGTTCATAAGTTCATGAGACTATGACGTCAAATAATAATTGCAAACACGGGTTTTCAGATTTTCAGTTTAGGCACCAACATTTGCTTTTTATTGAAACTTACTTTCAGAAAATTCATAGTTGCCTATAATGATAACACACATAAGGATAAGCAAAATGCACTTCATAAAAAAGTCTACGTATAATCTACGACTTTTTTTAATTTAAAAAAACGAAATCGAAAAAGTTTAATACTTGAACTTCTTTAACTAAAGTATTTTTTTTTTTGAAATTGTATGTGAATTTTACAAGTAAAACAACACATGCAAGACTAACGGTGTTGCCGTTACTTGAGTTCGAAATAAAGCCATAGATGGAGAAAATACTAATGTTAAAATTTACAGTTAATATTTACAATTTGTATTTAAGTACTAGGATACATGTAATATACACCTTTGAAGGTGCTGTGGGTAGGTGCGTCCGTCCGTTGCGCTTCCTGTTTCCGGAATGTTCTGGTGCGGGGTCTGAAAAGTTTCAGTTGGGGTAGGAAAGACTGGAAAGTTCGCGCTCGGTCACAGTTAAGTGAGGAGTATAGGAAACAAACAGCAACTTTGAAATCAACGGAGAACACGTGATTGAAATTACCGCCATGAATTTAGTGTATGGAATATTACCATTTTTCAAAAAGTTTTAAATATTTTATTTGTATTAAAGTTTGATTAAGAAATTTCATTTTTCTGAGCTTTTTATTAAAGCAACGGATCTTTTACATTAGATTGATGAACACTTGTCTATTACTTTTAACAAAAAATCATTAACTACTAACAAATTCGATTAATGAAGTTCTCGAAATAAAAAAGAAACATTCTAAATGTGTAGTATTTATTAGTATGCGTATACTTATTTTGTGTGAATAAAAACCCAGGCTACCACTGGTCGAAATGTTTTCGATATATATATATATATACATATTAGCATTATGTTTAATATCTTATGTGGAACAATTCTATATGTAGAATGCCTTTTATTTCAAGGGAATGACAGTTCTGTAAATGAATTCGTTTAAAAAAAAAAAAGAGGATGATTTTTCAAAAAATTATAGTATTTTTCTACAGTCGGAAGTTTTTCTATGCAGTAAAGTTTATGCATATATGTTATATGTTGGCCAAATATTCTCAAATCAGCTCTTGGGGATAAAAACATAAAGCAGAAACTCCTTTGATTTTTCTAAGAATTCATTTATTTATTTTATTTGTATTAACGTATTTACGAATTTATCATCAAGAAATTACAATTAGACAATTTTCGAACTTAGAGAGCAAAACATTTGTACGTGGGGAGACATATAAGAATCTGTTATGCTTTTAATCAATTCAATTTAAGCTGGAGTCCGAATAATAAAATATAAGAAAACAGAAAGGAAGTTATTTAATTTACGTGCTTTAAAAACTGTTATTTCTTATGTAAGATTTTAAAATTTATATTAAAGTGACTACGTTTCCATTTTAATCGCACAGTAGGATTTTATTTTATTTATAATCGTAATGTTGTAAAGCAATATAATATATTACAGATTAAATTATTATTCCCTATCAGTAGTCGAATAAACTTTTAGAATTCAAAGAGAAAAATTAATTTTCCGTATTCACAGCTATGCCACAAAATAATAAGTTAATATTTATTAAAGTTTGATTTTATATGAAATCATGAAATTTCACCATTTACATAGTAAACTGGTAATTAAAAGACGTATATATTAAATGCAATTGGAAAAATCCAATTGAGTCTACTTATTAAATAAAAATAAATTACGGAACATTTCACGAAAAATTGGCTACAAGAATTCATAACGAAATAGTAAAAGATTTTGAAGCATATTAATGTGTCAGAAATAAAAATCTAATTTAAAAACAGCTTTTTATGTACACAAAAGTAGAAATATTTATTCAATTCAAAAGAATAATTTTAAAAGAATGAAGCACGGATAGCAGTTTTAATGACGTGCATAATTATAATATAAAATTTAAATGCCAGGTAATTTCCTATCTTGTGTGTAATACATGACGTGGTTTAATTTCCCTGTATACTCTTCAATGCCTCGTGCTTTTACAATCTTCTTCTAAACTTTAGATTTTTCACTAAACATGTTTTATTACCTATCAATAAAAAGATACAGGGGTATACATTCATTAATAAAGGATTTAACTCATCTCAGTTAAATAATAATAATGTTACGAATTTTGTGTAAAATAGTGTAAATAATTTATATCTGGATATGTAATACTTTTATATTAGTGTATGTTAGATTTATTTTATGTTAAAATAGTAATATTCACATGTATCGCCATTCCTTATATTATAATATCGATTCAATAGAAGACGAAATCATGGCGATAGAACCAATTTAGCATCATTTTTGGGAACCATGTTGGCGACTTGGCGACCATTTTTGGTGAATTCGTGAACCTATGGATTCTTCTGGAAATTAGTGGATAAATCCACTAATTTCATGATCTATGACGCTAGTGAGTTTTTAGTAACCCTATAAATAGGGTTACTAAAAACTACTCCCTATAAACAGGGAGTAAATTGCCGAAACTGAGTTAGTACTGTTTTGACCAGCAATTAGTAGTCTTTCCTTGACCTTCCAATAGTTGAGCAGCGATTCATGATTACTTCAGCTGTTGAGTAGAACGAGATTTTTTGTGAATAATATTTTACATACATTTATTTTGGACACTAATAGTTGGGCCTGAGAGCTGTTGAAGGTGTGAATACCTTTAGAGATTTATTCTACGAATTTTACTGTGTATCCTGTATTTCAAGGATTGTTTTCGACAATAAATTCACATTCATCTTCAAGAACTGCCTTGTACTTTACGACTGATTGCGTAAAATCCTCGAACCCCCGATCTACGTAACAGTTTACTAATGCTTACTAGCATTTAAAGTATTCAACCATACCTAATATCCCAATTACTTAAGTGGAATTAATACATGCAAGCAAATTGTGTGCTTAATTTTGAATGCCAGTTGAGCTTTTTAGAGTGAGGAGAAACATAAGTCCACATAAAGAGAAGGGATTGCAAGAAGCTCGTTTCAAAAGGTATAATAAAGATTGGGAAAAACTTCAGCCTTGATTGTTGAATTCCATACATGAGATTAGAAGTATTTTGAATTATATAGTGTAGCACCACATTAAAGTTTAAAATCAAAAGCTTGTTAACAGTGCTTTTTGATGAGCTTCTGTTTCTCATTATGATGCATTGTCTCAGTATCGACATTATTTCTCTTTATCTATTATTCCAGTCCTTTCAAAATTATTTCTCTTTATCTTACTTTAAGACTATCTTCTCAAAGTGTTAAAAGAAAGATCCAAATTGCGATGAAATGTGGCAAAATTCTTTATTGCAAAATTTCTTTTCTGATTTTAGCACCCTTTTTAGAATGCCACATATTTAAAAATATTATTTATTCCAAAGGGAGTCTATTCATCTTTTGTGTGATTTGTATTCTATATTTCATCTCCTGTAGTGTAATGCTAAAACTTTTAAAGCTTATGACTAATTGAAAAAAAAGTACTTATTTTTAGAACGTTTCGAGATTTTAAGAATCGTGCATACTAAAGAGGGAGTATTTAAATAATAGTATCACAGCAACAGAATTGAATAAAAAAATTGAAGCACAGTCTGACAATCAACAGAAATGTTATCTTAATTTTTTTTAAAAAGGAACAAATTTATTTGATCTTAATAATTAAATAGGATTTGTGAGGCATAAAACTTTCAGTTTAAATAGTTAAATTTATTCAATATTATTTTCTGATTTAATGAAACACAAATATAGGTGAATAATAAGTATCATGAATTTTAGACAATCGATTATTCCTTAAGCACATTAGTAAAAAAGTTGACAGTTTTACTATAAATATTAATATTTTTAATATTAATGAGCTTCATTATGTTTGATAATCAGAAATTTTCTAAAATATGATTGAATTTTAAAGATTATAAAACGAATTTACATAGCTACAACGTATAAAATGTATCTCAAAAATATTTATACCATTATAAAAATATTCATTTAGTGAACAATTTCGCAATAAAACATAATAAAAAATTTACCTGCTCTTTCAGGTATTAAAACATTTTATTGTTTTAGTATCGTTATTATCCTACCATGTTCTTATCAATTTTTTATATTAGTGTAAATATTATATTCTCTCTAATTGTATCCAATTGATTATGCAACCATTCAATTTAATAATAAAATCACCTAACATGTGCTTAAGAATTCCTGATGCGAATAATTAAATCTCATTAACATTTACTATCGCATTATTCAATATAAGCATTTTCTTCTTTTTACTTTTCCTTATTTAATGGGCTGTTTTTTTATATTAAGTTAATTGGTGCAATTCTGAAACCTACCGGATTTTTTAGTAGATATAAACTTTATTTGCTTGTTAAAGTAGCACCCTATGTAATTAAATCTTCTCTTGGCCGCATGGGAATTTTAATTGCATCATTTTTTGTTTTTATCACCATTGTAATACTTTCTTATTTTCTTCCGCTCCTTTACTTCTTACTATTTTTTTCTCTTATGTAATTTCAACATTGAAGCTAAAGAAAAACGGATGGGGTAAATGCTTAACTGTATAGTGTGAGCTTGCACCAGAATGTAAGGAACATTAAACTTTATTATATTGTTGCTGTTTTTAAGCGCAAGAAATATTAAGGAGGTTTCTCAACATTTAATTTTTTTGTACACAGCTTTTATTAATTTAAGTGCAATTCTAATACGATGTAACAAAATTATAATTAGCGAAAATTTTATGAGTTAGGTTAGACTAATGCTCAGTATTTTAAGTTTAGTTTGAAATTTTATTTTATGCTTACAGTTAGATGTAAACATTTCGATAACTTTTCCTTTTCTTCATGTATAAATGATGCAGTACGCAAATGTATAGCGTTAATAATACGTAAAAATATAATGAGATGCAAGTGTAGGTTATGTATTTCTTCTTATTGCAGCACTTACGGTAACAAATCCTCGTTAAAACATATTAATGTCAGGTGGCCCCAAAATATTTATATTTATGTCTACAAAAAATATAAGATGTTGTTTTACGTATTATTTATTACTATGTGTTTTTTTTTTTTACTTTCCATACTATTTTCTAGCTCATTTGGTGCAAGTGAATCATAAACTGCACATTATGGCCAAATTTTGACAGTTAAATAAATGAAAATGTATAATAAATAAAGCAATGGAAATATATCTGTAGGAAAATAAAGTACTTCATTCTTATCCAATCGTATTCATTCCTATAATTCTTATACGATTCAAAAATATTAGTATATTTACTTAAAATTAATGAAAAATAATAAAGTAAGAAAAAAAGTGTTTCATTAGCATTAATGTTTATAAAATGAAGAAAAAAAGCATATTTCTTTCATTTTTACCCTCCCCTTTTTATTAGTGCCTCATGCGATAGCGCAGAATTTTAATTTGTATTTTTCACTTCATCCAAAACCTCTTATTCTTTTGGATCATGTTCTTCAATTATTTCACATATTCTTCAAATGACATTGAATAATTCTTCAAGAATATTCTTAGTGATTTTTTTTTTCTTTTCATAAATTTTATTTCATTTTCCTTCCTTTTTCAAGAGTCAGTGTTTTTCCTTCTAATGGTAGATCCGCCATTAAGAAGTGAGAGTATTTTTGAATACACTCCAAGATATTGGCTGCGTCCAAACAGTTGAAGGATAAATCATGACCAAATTTGGCAACGTTTGCTGAATTTCTTCTCTTCGCTTTCTCATTTGCACTCTAAACGGTTTAACCCTTTATCTACCGACGGTACTTATAAGTACCACTCACTTTAAAATTACATAGAATAACTATATTTGCGAATACTCTGACGATACTTAGCAGGAATATTCTTTTAAATCCTCTCTTCTAAGATATAGGACATCAAGGGAGTATTTTAGCGGGGAAGCCAAATAGTTTTATAGCACAAGTTACGTTTTTAGCTGACATTTTGATCAGATTGTGCAGGTTGTCATTTTTTTCCCGAAAAAGTAGTTAACGTCAAAAGGTGTCATTTTTTTGTATGTTAATGAAGACATTATAAAACAATTTGACTATTTATTTCAAATGAATAGCGTATATAATTAATTTTATAGTTGAATATCGTTCATTAATTAATTAGCTCTAATAGATTAAGTTTCCCAAAGTTGAGTATTTTTGTTTATGTTTATCCCTTAATTTTCAATGTAGTTTCAAAACAAATATTACATAAAAAACTGTAATACATGATAATGTGGTAGATAAAGGGTTAAGGAGGCCTTGTATTATATATATTTTTGTAAAGTGAATTCTAGAACGTAAATAGGATGGCAACAGTATCCAATGTACTCACAGTGAGGCTATGAGGAAGATTAAAATAAAGTAATATATGTGGACTATATCTGCAACAAACCCTTTTTCTGGATGCTAGAGTCTGTACATACGTACACAATAATCATCGTGATTGACATTGATCAATGTGTTTCAATCAGTTTAGCAATAATACTTAAGGAAACTGTGCCATGTATCTTAATTTGTTTTTAGATATAGTTAGTAGCCCGTTTTCTTGTATAATATTCCAATATCTTTGTTGTCTTTAATAGTGGAAAATATCTTTCAGTTTTAGAGAACAGAAATTTCTTGCGACGCTAATTTAAGCTCATTACTTGCAGTGTTGACGGCATTGGGAATCTAAATTAAGAAATCATTTATTTTTCATCAAATAGCCAAATGCTTTTCTAATTGATGTAATCCACTGCATGATAAAAATGGGCATATCCTTTTTCCTGTTAATTGCAGGTTGTAGTCATTCTAAATAGATGACTTTTTATTTGATTAGTTACTGTCCAAAAAAAAGATAGTTTAAACAGAAACTAATTGGTTACTGCCTGCATTTCGTTACTTACAGAAATAATTGGTTCCTTAAGAACGTCGCACTTCTAAGACAACACGAGAAATTTTGGCGATGATCTCGCCTTTTTGAAACACTGGCAGATAAAGAAGATGACATATTAGCTGCCATCCCTCTCTCCAAGTTTCCATTCCATGCCAGCTTAAGGACTTACAGCTTCGAAAGATGTCGTGCATCAACCATTTGCATGGTGGGTCTTCATTGGCACTATGACTCAAACCTATTACTCGAAGGAAATAATGCCGGTCAGGAGTTTGCGACCTCGATCCCTCGGCATCTGTTATCTAAATATACAACCATGTGCAGAAATACTCGTAACTGATCTATACTAATAAAAGAAAGAGTTTGTGTGTTTCAGCTGTTCCGGCGAAATTAAGCAACCCAGATGTATGAAACTTGGCATGTAGAAGCTATAGGTCGTTATGCTATTAACCTCGAAGAGTTTTTTTCAAAATTCACATTAGATTTTTTTTAAATTCAATTTTTATGCGATTTTTCAGTTAAATGGAGATATGACGTTATCAGCCATGCCAAGTCATAACTTTGCGAAAATTAATGTTTCGAGCTGTTTTGGGGGGAATTTCAACACATTTTATAGTAAATATACTTATTTATGGTTGTATTTATTCGTTTTTTTTAACTCTTAGTGGAGGAATTACAGTTGTTTTTCAAAAAAAATCATCCAAAGAAAATGTTTTTTCTAAATTTTATTTTTCCGATTGGAAACACTAATTTGATAACAGTTGGAAGATGCATTGATTTTCCAGCTAAGCCTATTATGTATTTTTTCAATAACTAAATTAAATTCGTTTAATATACACTTTTGTTTTGCTTATATTTTGAATGATTATTCCGAACCATTTATGGGTTTAGATTTAATTTTTTTTTTTTTCAGCTTAAAAATTTTTGATTTGTGTATAGTCAATTGTAATTTCTGTTTTGGTTTAAGGCAGCGTCACATTTATTATTCTTTTTTCATTTTGACTTTTACATGTATTCATTTGATTCTTCTGTATTGTTTCTGGTTTTAGATTAAACTGTGTCATTTATCTTCCAGAATTTCTGATTATTTTTGTGGTCAGAGGTTTTATGTTATAATTTTTTTTACAGTAATTCTAAATTGAATTGGTTTAATATGCATTTTTATGGTTTTCAGTTGTTAATGTTGATTGTTTAGATGTTTGTTTAAATGTTGTGTTTACTATTTTAGGTTAAGTGCCACGTTTATTTTATGAACTACCATTAGAGGTAATTATTTTCAATTGTTAATGTTAATTAATATGTTGTTCTAAACAATGACCCAAGTATACGAGCTGTTGAATTTTAGGTATGATACATCCCCTTGCCAAGTTGTTCCAAATGATGGTGATGGCTTCTGTCTCTTCAGTTCAATTTCTTATTTGTTGTGTGCAATCCAGTATTATTGTTTGACGGGGTGTTCATTTATTATCAACAACTGGAATAGATTTAAGGTATTTACACTTGATCATGAATTGAACAACTACTCATCTGGCGAAGCGTATAAAACTGCCATGTTGAACCCTAGGACTTACTGCTCCGCTTCTGAGTTACAGGCTGTCTGAACTCTGTTCTTTCGGTTTCCAGATTTTTCATAAGGGATATCTCTTTGCTGTATTTTGGTGTGAATTTTCAAATTGTTAAAAACATGAGGTTCAGTGGCAAAAACTTGGATACCTATGTGTTTGTTTCTTCTTATATTGAATCGAAATTTTTGAAAGCAACACTTGAGTCATCAGAAATTCTTAAGCTGGGAAAAAATGAATATATAAAATCTAAAACCAGAAACAGTACAGAAGAATCAAATGTATACATATAAAGTTCAAAATGAAAATAGAATAATAAACCTGACACAGACTTAAATCAAAATAGGTATTACAATTGACTACATACAAAATAAATCAAATTTTTAAGTTGAAAAGAAATAACAGAATTAAATCTAAACCCAGAAAAGGTTCGGAATAATCATACCAAAAATAAGGTAAAACAATGTATATTAAACTAATTTAGTTATTGAAAAAATATATAACATGTTTAGCTGGAAGACCGATGCATCTTCCTATCAGAATACAGCCTTAACCGTTTGGGTCCTAAGCAGTAATAACAAAGATTCTTGCGTGTTTTTATATTAAACAAGATATCACAATCAGTGGCATGGCTAAGTAATTTTAGCGCATTTTCACATGTTGTATTTTACAATAATGCAACTAATGAACTTTTTACTAACAGAAAGTAGTACAATGCTTAAAAAAAGAAAAATTTAATTTAAATATGATTCGGCTCATCTAGGGCACAAATGCGGAAAAACCGAGGTCAATCGGTTGCTTATTGGCTGAGAAAAAGTACGACAAAATATGGAACAAAGATGAAATTTGCGTGCTAATAGCGCTTTTTTTACACTATGTGAAAAATGCGCTAAAAAAATTAGTCAGATTTTGGTGGATATAGCGTGATTTGCTTAGCGCCAATTTGGCTGTGGTGATACTAATACGTAAGAATACAAAGGCTAATACAAATTTTTATTTATATATGAGGTTTTTTTGTTAAACTGAAATTAGTGATACTATCAATATACTGTTGTACTTGGGCTATGTATAGCGTGAAACTAATTCATCACCTGAATATTAGTCACCGCTGTCAAAGTGACTCCTTTTTCACCAAAATTTGATTTTTTCCATATAAGACACATAAGAATCTGTTACTTTGATATTGTGGTGCAAATTTTGCTGTGATAACGCCAATACATAAGAACCCTTTTCCTTAATTGGCAGGTTCCATATTTTTCCATTGTAACAAAAAAAGTAGACAAATGCACCTGAAGAAAATGACACTCAATTCAAACTAATTGAGATCAACAAATTGTCAATATTGTGATTTTAAGTTAGAATTTCTATTCACGTATAAGATTTTGCTTATGGTAGTTTCATCAAATCTTTATTTATCTTTTGGTTTGATATAATATTATAATTTCTATACTATGTGTAAGGTTACTTTTATATTTATTTGTTTCTTTTATTTCAATTTTAAATATTTAAGATTTTCTGTTATGTGTTTTTTTGTTGTTCAAAACTGTTTATGGCAATTTTATCAAAATTAAAGCTTACTTTTTCTGTTTTAGATAACGTTTTAATTTAAATGATGTTATAATTTCTATTTCAGTGTCACAGTTTTATTTTTCTGAACTATCCTTTTCTTGCATATCATTGTTGGTACAGTGATTATGTGATACAAAGACTCAAAAGTCTATTTTTCAGCCGAACAATAATTTGTGAGACCTTTTGTAAACAGAATCATAGATCATGATTACCTATTCATGAGACAAATATCAAAATGTTTTTTTTTACAATCAATGAAACTACACCTTCACTTCTTACCAGATTTTTTTTTGTCATGTCCATTTGTTCACAAAAAAAAAAAAAAAAAAACATCTGTTAGAAAAATTATGGATTAACACGGAAACTATGGATGTGATTAAATGCTCAAAGTAATTTTCCTTCTGACAATCAGTTCTTCATGCTTATTGTATGTATACATTTTTTACTCATAAATGTTACATGTTTTACATATCTATGACAATTTCTGTCGTTGAAGATAAATATTCATCCTTCCTAATAATAATTCTTCCTTCATCGGCATATTCAGTATTTTGTTCAATGTTGAAAATATTGCTCAAACTTAGTACAGCGGAAAGAAAATGACATTGAATTCAAACTAATTGTTATTAACATGTTGGTAATATCGTGAAGATAATGCTTCCTATTTATGAGAAACCAGAATGTACCATTTTTTTTGTGTATTGCTGTTTTTTGCCTTTTGGTCCCCATGACCGAAAATAACTCATTTTTGTTTTAAATGAAAAAAAAGCATATTTTTTTTTGACAAAAATATTTGCTGGAACTATGATAAGGTGACCTTGAAATCATATTTTCTTTTGAATTCCATTTTGACCAGATTTTTCGTCATGACTTAACTTTGCTTCTGGCAATCTTTGCAAATCAGAAAACTGTTTCATTTGTGATCGTAAAAATTTTTGCACCGAAAAAAGATGCACCTTGAAAAGATTTTTTCATATTTCCCTCTGGATTTCCTTAAAATTCAGTGTTGAAATGATTTTACGTCTCAGGCTATCATGGTTTAACGTTGCTTCTGATTCACATAGTTTCTCGGAGATCATATGCATATTTTATTTTATACTGTCCATACAGGATATATATATTTCAATTATCATTATAGTTATTTATCATTTATGTACTCATTCTTTTGCTCTTTGCAATCAAATAATAATTTTTAATAGAAATGTTGCAAAAAAGTATTGTTTCAATAATTAATTTTTTAGCAACATGGTTTATTATTTGTTTCATTCAGTACTGTTGTTTGCTCTGAACTATATCAACGGGGACCTGTTTTAGGTAGATTTTGATTTTAGTTCATACTAATTAAATGTTTTAGTATTTAATTACATCTAATACTGTATATTAGATGTATTACAGAGATGTTAGATAGTATTATATGAGGTATGGGTGCAATGCTAATTTAATTTTTTTTCAGTTGAAGGCTTCCTAATATTTCTTATTTATGATAGCATTTAGTGAAACAGTTTATCATTAATTTTTTTCTTTCAGTTCATCTATTGCAGGTTATTTCACCCATAGTTGCCATAGCAGAAACTCTCTACTGCTATCACTTTTCTGTAATTTTTATTTATATTTGCATTCCTTCATATCTATTTACTCTTTAGCTTGATAATTTTATCTCTTACATTGAAATATTTGTTTTTGTTTAATTATTATTTACTTTGAGGCCAAATTGCAATTTGCTTAAAATTATTTCTAATGTGAACATTCATTTGAAAAAAAATATTTTTAATTTGTGGTTATACTATTTTTTACACAGGGTTTTACCCTCACTAAAAATATTATAATTCTATAATAGATAAATTTTTGTTTTTAAAACTTAACCCGTGCGAAGAACGGGCATTTCAGCTAGTTTATTATAAAATTTTCTCAATATATTTTTTAATAAATCTTTAACACAGCGTTTCTGAAACTATGGGGCGCGTCCCCCTACTAATCTTACGAGCGGGCGTGAGCATATCGAAAACTCGAAAATAAAATATTTTAAAAGTTACAAATTTATTGAAAGGATACAAAACAAAATGCATTCTGACATAAAAAAAATATACGTTTACACAGATATAATATACTTATAAATGTATCAGTATGACACAATGTTTTTGATAATTAGTTTATCAGTACTAAATTAAAAAAAGAGTTTAATAATTACTAGTGCCTTCTATTGAGAGAATTGTCATATACAAAATTTATACTTATCTTGGTAATTTTTACGGTTTATGATTAAAGGTATATTGTGTAGCTTTATTGCAAAGTACATTATAGTTGCATTCAATATATTGTTATTGTACGAAGGGGGGCACGATGAAAAATATGCTTGCAAAGTGGGTCGCAAATATTAAAAGTTTGAGAAGCACACTGCTTTAGCATCATTAATCTTTGTACTTTTCAATAAAAATTTAGCAATCTCTCGTTTTTTTTTTTATTCCATCAAGGTTTTTTTAAAAAAATTTAAAATTTTGTTATTTATTTTTCTTTTTAATAGCATAATTGACAAGGGAAAATATAGTTTAAAAAATTAATCCCTGTTCTTTAAATGTAATCAGTAGCCGATTTTGTGTATTAAAAGAACAGATTTTCAAATACTCTAATTTGTTGTGTTATTGAACATAATTTATGCATATTCTTTATTATTTTCAAAAGTGCTTAAGTTTTGTATCTAATTTATTCGTAATTTTTGTGTACATCGACTTTACTAACTGATATTTTGCTTGAATTAAAGTTTTATTTTGAAACTAGTTGATTCTTTTAAAAAAATTCTATATCGACTAACGATCTTTCCTAAGATATTTTATGTTCATGTTACTACATTCGACGTTCGATGAATCCATATAAAGAATATATTTAATCCTAAAAACATATTTCAAAAGTTGTTTAAAATATGTAACTTTAAGAAAGAAGTTTTCTTATGTTTCAAAAGGAAAAAATATATAATAAAAACTGAATTTCTACTACACAGTGAAAATATCTGTCAAAGTATAGCAGTTTTCCATGCATGACAAATAGTTTTTAGCTTTTAGGGTGCCAATTTAAGGAAGAATTTCCAAAGAACGTGTTTTTTTAACATTTTTCAGAGCCATTTTCTGTTAGTCTTTGCAGCAGTAAAAGATCGAAGAAAGATCCAAGCGCATTATATTTGACATATCTCAGTAGTTAAAGTGATAATTTACGAGGAGAAACTATCATATCGGGATGATGTATCATTTTCTCTTTAAGTAAGCTTCATGATGTGGAGAAAGATATAACAGCTATCTGGCATACAGTTAAAGTATATATTTAAGTTTCGTATAGATCCTTTTCTAGAATTATTGAGTAGCTAAATGCATTTTACGCAAAGATATATTTTTAGAAAATGAATCGAGAAAAAAAAGTTTTGAATTGTTCTTTAGAATGGAAACAATTCAAATTTACAATAATCTATTATTGCTTTGCACATCTGTAAATTTGGTTAACTTTTTTTCAAAAAAAATTCCCATTAATTTGCTATATGTGATATATTATATAATTAGCAGGAATGCATTTTGAATGCACTATGAAAGTAACTTTATTTATAATTTTTTTCCCTCATATCCATAGTTTAACTAAATCCATAGTTTAACTAAAACAAGATTTAATATTTTTTAAAATTGCTAAAACTTGTAGGTTTTGGTGATATGTTTTGTTATGCCATAATTCCCCGAATATGTACGTTTTGAGCATTAAGTTGTAAGTATTGGTAAAAATATGAAGAATAGTTTGTTTAATAGTTGAGAGTAAAAACATTTAATGCATTCAAGAATTTGAAAAGCAAAGTATATATTTTGTGATATCTGTTTACATACATTTATCGATATGCATGGCATAAAAATGAATCATGTATATGAAGTAAACATATTGTCAGACAAAACTTTTATTAACAAATATTATTTCCCAAATTTTACAAAAGTTTATTTTTTTAAACCTATCTCTTCTAATTAACGACTACAAAAGAAACACTTTATTTTTAAAAATATAATCTAAAGGATATTTCTATCAGCTTGATTTGAACTAAAAAGTATGAAATATAATTGATTATATGAACACAGCACTCAAAAAATGCTGTTGCTTTTAATATTTTCTAAGTAATTCTATTTCTAATATAAATTCTACTAAGTCTATAATTCTTTCTAATATAAATTCTAAGGCAGCAAAACACACGCAAAAGAAAATTAAAATTTTGAGGGAAGAAATAAGTGTTATAAAACTTTGCACGGACCATCTTACCTTAGGTGATTGTGTGAAAATTGGTGCTTTTTCAGCAAGCACTAGCGGATACGGAAAAAAAAGTTTTCTGAGAGAGAATTATATATAATACAAACACCATTAATGTACACCATTACGTTCAACAAGTTGAACAACCTGAGTATGTCAAAAAACTGAATATGTTAAATAATGGAAAATTATTGCGCGTAAAAAAAAGGAGTTAGAACGAGAAAATTTCATATAAAAAAATAATGAAGTTGAGAAATAAGGGTTACCAATGTTTATCTCATTATATTAGCATGCTTTAAAATTTATGGTCTGGAAAAGGATACTTAGATTTGGGTGTCAGTATAGTAACCTAACAAAATCATTAATTTTAAGGCGAAAGCGGGTGATATATGACTAATAAATAAATAAATGTAAACTGATAATAATTCAATATGAAAACTTTCGGTATTTTTATAAATACTCCTTAGTCGTATAATTATGTATTTCTGAAGTAATAACAGAAAGAGGAATTGCAGTCGGAAAATCATTAAGAAGTTATAAGTTTATTGTTTAGGTTCAAGTCTAAGAATCATTACTAAGAGTTTTCACTTACATGATTTTAATTTTTTGAACCAATTAAAGTTAAATATTCAAATCAGCTTACATTTGCAAGTGCAATGCATGATATATTTTAACTATTTCAAAACCTTTTTCAAAAAACTCGAAAATTAATAAGGCTATTATTACCAATCAATTTATTATGAAAAATTTTCGTATGTCTTGTTATAGTTTTAAAGTATTGGGTTCCTAACACAGAAGGTATCGAGAAATTCATTTTAAGTATAGAATATTTTTACTCCATCACTGTCATTTAAAAATTGATTTTTGAAAGAATATAAACTATGTATTCATTTATTTTACTTTATTACTCAATAATATAGTTTTGGTGGTTTTTCTGTTATATAAATATTTTGAAATTTCCCACCGTTAATTAGAATAATAAAACTAAGGTGAAGTAAAAATTATAAGTAATTAAAGATATTTAATTATTTTTCACTTCATCCTAACTATCTTTTTTTCTAATTAACAACGAGAAATCTCAGAATACTTCCACAATATTTTTCTTTTACTTATGAAGTTAGTTCATTTGATATTTATATTTAGTTTGATTTTCTGTTTTTAAAAAATTCAGATTCACTATGTGCTTTTTTACCTTCCATATGTTAATTTATTATTTGGATCTTAAACAGAAATTAAATCAAACTTTTTGAAAGATATATGCATTTTCTTTAATTCCAGCAAGATCTATTTTTTCAAACTTAGCTACAAAAATATTCTTACTCTGTTTATTCATTTTAAATTATCTACATAGTAAAAATACTAATTAAGTAATATATTTATGGAACAAGATAAAATAAAATTTAAATACTTTGAAAGTTATCTTAATTTGTCACGTGAATTACCATACAAGATAATCTATGATTTTCTTACAGATATAAATTTAATATATTACTCCTTCATTCCCTTAGATACAGTATACGTTTCAGTATCTTCATATAATTGCCCTTCACACACATATTTACCAAAAACTAATATTTTCTGGTGTTCCGAAAATGTATAAATATGTCATTTATATTTATTATCACAATATTTGTTGGAATAGTTCAATTTTGTTTATTTTCCCATTTGCTTTTATAGGACTTATTTCCACAGAAAATAAATCGCAGAAATTTAGTAACCTTCAAAATATTTAAGCTGGTGCAATCTCTTTTGTTTTTTTTTAAAATGGCAACAGAAGTAATTAGAATCTTTAACCCCAAGAGAGCTTTAATTATTTCTTTTTTTTTCTTTTTAATAATTGCACAAAATGCTGGAATCTTTCTTACACTTCCTTTTTTTTATTGCACTTCTCGAAAGAGAATCAAAGAAAAATCTAATTAGTACAAATTCTTAATCCGTTGAGTAATGCCATTCTAAAATATTAAGCGAGTTAAACTGTTTTACTATCTAACATTTCATGCAGAGAAAGAAAACAATTAGTTTCACATAAATAGCTTAAACTGATACTTAATTTAACAGTGTAGAGTTTTAATTCTATCAATTTTGCATGATGATTAATGTTCATTAATGCTTGGTGAACATGTGTTTTTATTTTTGACATTCAATACGAAAGTTTAATTAAATTTTTCCCGAGTAAAATATCATTAAAAATAAAGCTATTTATGGTTTATGCTTTTAACATATATTCTTATTAACACAAATTATTGGTAAAATAAATTCTTACTAAACGCACATTTTACTTACAATGATAAGGCAATTTATTGCATCTTTTTGGCTTTCCTCCAGATCTTAGTTGTCAAACAATATACAGTTCATCCTTACAAGATCTTTTTACATATTTTTTTATTACCCTGTGCGCGTTGTAGGACAAAAATATCACTGGCTGATCGCCAAAATTTATTTTCAAAGCATATAGAGAAAGAATGCCTCAGAATGTTCCTAGATTAAAAGAAAAACAAAAAAAAAGTTATTCAAATTTTGAGAGTTCCTCAAGTAATCCTTGTTTTAGTTTCTAATGCATCAAGAATGAGTTTAAAAAAGTTATATATATGCAGTTGAATGTCTAATTGCATTATTCGATTCAAATAAAAAGCAGCTAATAAACTGTTATTAATTTTTATACATTTATTCCTTATCGATAATATAAACGCGCTTTATCTTTTATTCATCTGACTAATTGAATTTTTTTTTTCAATTTAACAAGCTTGAAAATGAAATGTAGATTCCATTAATTCAAAACGGAGAGTAGATCAATGGGATTAATGGGTGAAATATTTAACTGAACCCAAAATGTATATTCTGAACTATGAAATGTTATATTTTGTGTACGTTTTAATAAAGAGTTTTTATAAAAATCCTAGTGTTCCTTATCACGCTGTCTCAAGTGTTGAAGTGAAAATGAAAACAATTCCAATTTAAAATAGCAATATATTTCACAAAACTGGTTATAAGATTAGATTTCATTTTTATATTAAAATGTATTAATTCTGCCTAGGAGCTGTTAGGGATGATGTTTTCTCAATTCAAATAGAAATTTACTTACATAAGGTTCAAAGTAAAACTGTTGTATTTATAACATTAAAAAAACACGAAAGGGGATGAAAAGCTCATCTACTAACATAGTATTATTTTAAAATTATATTTTACAATATCACTTTAAATTAAACTAAAAACATGTAAAGTTTGATCTACTAATTCTTTGTTATTGAAACATTCAATATTTGCAATTTCCCAAAACATTCAGTAAAGATCCCTAAGCTGTCAACTGAATCCATCCCATGCATAAGGTAAGAAACCGTTCTTATATACGAATCAAATTGTTCCGCACATAATACAAAGAGCAGACCGTCGGGATCTAGTTTTGACGCCGTGAACCAAGTTCTCATCCGCACTAATTTACTCAACTAAAAGGACATTGTAGAAGATACGCACTTCTCACGCGGTTATTTGTTTATTGAAAATGGAGAAAACTTTGTATTGCTTCTTTGGACTCAAATCATTGTACCGATCAGTCCAGCATTCCTTTTTTAGTCAACTTTGTGCCCGCATGTGAAATGAATTATTTCTCCTCTTCACACTAAAGGAGTGACAGAAAATGATTTGACTGGCACAAAGTTGACTCGTTTGAAACCTGCTTAAAAGCGGAAATGAAATAAAATATTCTTATAATTCGGGGACCAGGATTTGATTTCAAAATATCCTAAAACCGAAAAAATTGGCGGAGGCATGTGTTCAACAGATTCTGAATAGAAATGATACCGGTTTTTTTCTTTATACACCAATGTTTCTCAAACTGTAGGGTGCACTCCCTAGGAGGAGGGGTGATAATTCTACAAAGGGGGTGCGAGCATATTGAAAAGTCGAAAAGAAAAGATTATTTTTTTTAAATATTAATTTACTGAAAGTAAACAAATAATATTCATTCTGATATAATTAAAAATTAAATACACTTTTGCACTGATACAATACACTTATAAGTATATCAGCACTGCTCAGTGTATTTTGCAGTCAATTTAACAATACTAACATAAGAAAAAGTTTAATAATTTCAGGGGCCCTCTTGGGCTTGTCATATATAAAATTAAAAACAAAAATTAAACCTTATCTTGATAATGTGTTCGGTTCATAATTAATCCCATAAATATCTATTAAAAATTGCGCGATTCCCTGCCCAATGCCACCTTTTTAACACATAGGCGAGCGTATGTGGTTTATCAAGAGGAGGGGGTTACAGCCGGAATAAATAAACAAATCCTCTGACATAAGTGAATCTTTCGTAAACAATGACATGGACCTTAAATTGCATTCCTAAGTCTTTGGTATAATTTCATGGATAACAGTGCACAGAAAAGATCGTACTTTGGAAAGACGTATATATACGTCTAGGGCAATCAACGCAGTGGCTGAGCAAGAGTCTGTATATGTCTGCAGCATTTAATAAGTTAAAGTCGTATTGTAGATGTTACGCGTCCAAGTATAGTACTATTGAATTCAATACATGATTATTGTATACATGGGGAGGGCAGCGATGAAAATTATGATTGAATATTGGGTCACAATTTTTTCAATCTTCATGACCACAAATGCAGCAAAGGGCTAAGGTTAAGCCGAACCAAAGTCTCCCCAAAAGTTCTCCCAGGATAGGAGTTTAAGCTTCCCTGCGGGAAGCAGGCACTCCAAGAAGCATTCAACCATTCAACCATTGGGTCACAAATATTGAAAGTATGATAAGCACTGATATACATGTGTGATATGAAATAATACGGATATTTGATTGGTAATAATATATTTTTGTAACAATACTATAAGAAACATCAATATATTATATTCTTCAAGTATCACTGTTTAGGCATTAAATTTTCTTATTGAATTACATTATACTTTTTTCAATCCTCATTATTTATTACTAAAATAATTACATCACTTATTCACTAAAACTACTAAAATGATTAGTTAATATTGATTGTTCTTGCTGAATACGCAACATTTTAGATTAATATTTGTTCCATTTTGGAAAGAGATATAAAAGATCAAAGAGAAGCTATTTTATCAACCATGTTTCCCTTCATTTCGCTGCTTTTTGGTGCACCCGGCCAATTTCTCCTTCATGAGATTATGCTTTATTTTAAAGTAAAATATTTTCAAAATTATGTGTGTGAACACAGTTTTACATAATTAAATGTTATATAAGTAAACATTGCATATTTTATTTATACGGTATCATATAATAATTATGTGTTATAGTTTATTTTAGCAGTTTTACAGTCCACATATTTCTCTTAAATATCTTACAATAAATAAATCAATTAAAGACAACTAAAGAAAGAAAAGAATAAGGATATTAATATATACAGAACGTCTCGTTTTGTTCTATAATCCAAAGTACATATTAACTCTTTTTAAGGTTAATTAGAGGATAATTTATGTTTTATGTATATATATATATATTTCTGCCTCTGCTGTTCTTAATTTCTGTATTTACTGTTAACTTTTTTAAAAGTGAACGTTTGGATAGTTGTAAAAATCAAATCTAACCAAATCTAAAATCGGTGGAAATTATAAAATTGAAAATATTAATCTGTAATAAATATAATACTTAAATTAATTCACTTAAAATTAAAACTAACATTGAATTGATTTACTTACTTATTCTGAAGAACTGATCTCGCCGAAAGGGTTTCGAGCTATAAATCGACCCTACGAGAAGATAATTTCTTATACAGAATGAAATACGTATACAAAAAGGTCCCGAATGAGAGACTCTCTTCAAATTCTAAGAATAGGGCGAAGAATAAAAGTTGCAGTAGAAAAGTTACTTAATAAAAATGACCCATCACCGGGTGTCGGATTGTGATTGGTAATAAAAATAACAATGTAAATTGAATTGATTGACTTCAGCCTTATAATATAAACACATCTTCATTTGCCTACACCCAAATCTTCTGCTAAAATTTAAGGATCATCTTAGCAATCGACAAACTGAGGATCGTGAGGATATTTTCACGGGGACATTTTCGGTAAATACAATTAACCCTCCAGTTGTCTAACCTTAATTACTCTAATCAATTGAAGCTTTTAAAAATCCGTTGTATTTATTTATTACTAACTACACAACAATTTATTTTCTTATATAAAATTATATTTCAGTTTCTTTTTGTTGTGTGCATTTTAAAGAATAATTGATTTCATATTTACTAGAAATGTTAGTTCATAGGCAATAAACAAATGAAGGATTTTTTTTTTTAAAAAGTTGTTAACTCATAGTAAGGTTTAAAAACGGTATAGTTGCTCAAATGCTTCATAAGTTTGGCGATCACTGGATTAATACATACAATGTGTAATATGTAACATGTAACGAGAAACGGCAAATCTTTTCAAATGTGACTACGAATTCTAAGCGTTCGGTGTTCATCAATCACAAAACATTCTCTGCACTACACTGTATCGAATTAAAAATTCTGCGCAACTACAAATGACGTCCTAGCTACCCATAAAGGCCGTTTTGTGTGTTTGAAAAGATCTCTCCAGATAGGTATCTATGCATAAACAAACGCAATACTCTCTATCTGTTATGTTCAAATTAAAAAAGTAAAATGTTAAACTGTCTCCTAACGTGATGCAACAAAGGAATTTCGGCTTACAATTATAATTACTTTTGATACATAGCCGTTAACTTCAAAGACTAAAAGCAGACTTTTGCGTATTCTTTGCCCTCTTTGCAATCGCTAATGCTTTTAACTTTAAGCTTCCTAAAAAGAGCCATTAGTACATTTAACAACATCATCCGATATACTTAATAGGGCTTTTAGCGCATGACTTTTGTATTTTCTATTTACTTTTAAACTTATGCTAAGAACAAATAATTCTAGAATTAGATTTTGAATTAGCACTTCGGGCTGTTTTACTAAATTGCTACTAATAAGAAGTTTTGTTCTTTTAGAATTTTCTTTAAAGATCACATTTGCCATAGGGAAGTAAGGATGTAATGTATCCATTTTTCTCTTTAATTGACTAAATAGTTGGGAGAAAAATGCTTTAAATATATATTTGTTCTCATGCAAATGACCTGAAGTATGAAAAATAAGAAAAATGAAAAAGCGGGAGTAAAAGAGTTATTTTTCAGCAAATGCTGGGGTATAAATTTTTAAAGGACATAAAGATGTAATGAACGTTTGTTCAAAACCTCAAATCTGGGAAAGAATTTACAGATCATTTTAAAATTTTAACCCAAAATTTCGTACGAATACGGAAATGTTTCCATATACATATTTTCAAAATTCATTTTTTCTTTATTATTTAAGAGGTTTTAAATATTTATCATTTCGTGGCCGCGGTGGCCGAGTGGTCTAGGCATCGGATCATGGCTAGCGTGTCATGAGTTCGATCCCAATACCACTAAAGACCCGCCGTGTAGGAGCGCGATGCACGTTAAATCTGTCGAGAGCTCAAACGTCCTCCCGTTGGTGTGGTAGTTAGGAGAGGCCAGGTCATGTGTCGTCCGCGTCACTTGACCATGGGTCAAAACTACACGGACCGTTGCCAAAAGCCCTCGTGTTGCTAATCAGTGCGACGTTAATATTCACTTACTCTCACTCATAGTTTTATGACGTCCTATGATATCATGCATATTTCTCATTGTTTCATATTTTTGTTTAAGTTATGCGTATTATTATAGTCACGTTTATTTATTACTTGATACAGATTTACAATTGTATTTCGAATAAAAAAATTATTCTTTTAACAAGTGAATTTTAGTTTTGTAGTTGGGGCAATACTCTGAAAGAAATACATGATTTCAATGGAATAACTTTATTAAAAACTTTCGAAAATTGGTTCTTGATTTTCGATTTGTTAATATTTTTGCGAATTGTTTATTTAGTTTATTTTTAACTTCTTGAACATTTTTAAAGTAAAAATGTATGCATGTTTAAGGGGAAAATTTAAGCCTTTTAAGTAGCATTGTGATTTTATGGAAAATACTTCAATGTTGAGTATGATGCATCATTTGATTTTAAAAACCCTGAATTAACTAGTTATAAAAACTTTAATAGGAGCATATTTATCCTTCAATACACGAATAAAATTTAAACAATAAAACACGATTTCTCATAACCGTGGTCATTTACAAATAATTTGAATTCTATTAATCGGTTGCAATTTAGTGGCAATAATCCATTCCTTTTTTTTTTTCTTTTCATGTACATTAAACTTTTTTCTGTTAAATTTTTCTGAAGTTTTCAGAAGTTAATATTTAACATAAACTAACATCAAGAAAAAATAGTTGTAATCTTCTTAAATCTCAGTTCTTCTTTATATCATACAACCTTTAAGCAGAATTATTCCCCAAAACTTTGTTTATTGGTGTTCCAAAATAATATTTATTTAAGGTATCCGACTGGTTGCGACAACTTTTTTTTTTATAAAAAGAAGATATGGGGATTTTTTTGTTGTTGTTATTTTTAGGTTTGTTTAGTGCATTTTAAGGAAAATGTGCTAAAATTAAGAAGAGAAAAAGTAATTATTATTACTAAAATGGAAAAAAAATAGGTAAAAATTGACAAAAAAGAGCATAAACGCGGCCCATTCTGCACCAAAGGTCAATTTTTCCAATCTAATGTGTTGTTATATTATTCAATTTTGAAATGACCTTCAGGATAAGAGATATTTTCTTTTTTACAAAAACTAGAGCACTTTATAGCGGTTACTATATGAAAATGCTTAAAAAGACAGTGATTATATTCACATAAGGGACTGTAAATTTTGTAATAAAACAGTGATTGATAAATCCGAAGGTTAAAACAATTCTACTATTATACAGAACTTACAGATCAAATTTCAGTTAATTATGTTCAGAACTTTTTTAGCAATCGCTGACCCTGTTTGATTATTTTCAAAAAATCACATTTCGACTAAAACGTGTTTTAAAGTATGACATCTTGCTTAAAGTAATGGCATCTGCTTTTACTAAAACACTTGTAGTTTTTGTTCTAGTAAACGGAACATGATAAACTTGGTATTTTTGTAAAGCTAATAAGATGGCTCATAAAATAAAATCATAAAAAAAATTTGTCCATTTTTGGCAAATTTTACAGTTTTAGGGTAGTCGGATTCCTTAATCCATATCACCCTATGAAAATTAAGAGTATATTATTATGTAGCACAATAAATATTTTACTGACTGAACTAATATATTAAACGAAATAATCCTTATACAGCGAACATTCGAGACCGTACACATCAGGAAGGCTCTGAACCTTATTTCAAATTTGAACTTCCTTATATTTGGCTTACACATTTTGCAGTTACTGTTACACCATACACTAAATTAATATCTAGTATCCATTTAACTAGTTGAAATGGTAGTCTAAATTATAGTTGTTTCAGTAAGCACCTCAAATGTCTGTTCCCTCTCGGAAAATCGCGTGCTTCAAATTAACTCAGGGAATACGTTTACGTTGATGTTTGAAACGAAAACTCAGGAATTATTCCACATACATTGTTAAAGAGATTAGATCAGATTTGTGGGTATACGGATTAATAAATAGTTTCTTATAACAAGCTCAAATGACTCTTTATTGATGTGCATTGTTTAAGGTATAAAAAATTATATTGTGTGAAACAAAATTTTTAATACTCTCTAAGAATATTTTTTCAAAATTAATATTTAGACAGTAATAGAATTATCTTTTATTTTATAACCTGTCAAATGATTGTTAAAAAGCAACAATAATGTGCAAAAATTGAAAATTGTATGGTCATATTTTTCTTCAATGGGGCGGTGGATTGGAATTTTTACCTTTGAAGATCTAGTACGTTCCCCAGGAGCTGGTATCCTTTTTAGTGTGGCCCCATATAGGCCAGGGGTGGCAAACCTTTATGGATCAACGTGCCATTTTAGTTAAAAAATGTTTAATGAGGTAAGAGACGTGCCGTCTAGAAATTTTGATTTGTTATTTTTGGGGAAATAATAAAACTAAATACTAACTACTCAAAACTCTATTTACTATGAAAAAATAAATTTTGCACTGTATTGTATTGATTGTTTTAGTTATACGTGTAATAAAAATTAAAGTAACATTACTCTGACTTCTGTTGCCGTGAATACATAACAAATAACTTATATTAGGATTGTAAGATGTTACTTTTAGCAGAATGCATGCTGAATTTGTGTCATCTACCAAACTGTTTCGAAGCGAATCTTTAATGTTATTCATCTCTGAAAATAATGACTTGAAATCATAGGTAGATGAAAATATGAGTAAAATAGCATGAGCCAGCTTCTTCAAACAGTTAAATGTGCCTGGAACCACTTTACAGACAATACTTTACATACAATTGTACCAAAACATAAAACACATACCGCGTAGTCGCCATTTTCTCAGTCCACCAAGTATGAAATTTTCTGTTGTACTTTCTATCTTGCACTTCTTGTGTTTTTTTTTGGTTAACTAACACGCTATTAAATAACATTTAGAAATCATAAATATAACACAAATAAACTTTAAAATACAATTGTGTTAACGCATTTTACTATGCTATGCGTCGACAAACTTCGCATCATTAGCAATCGTAGTATACGACGTAACTAAGACAAGACAATAACAAACGATTGTGCTCCCCGCCGCACAGTAACCAATTACTCGAGTTTAATCGTATTACTTCATAGTGAACTTTGTTATTATGAACTAAAATAAAAACCGTTTAGATCGTTTAGTGCCCAAAATATTGTGTGGTGTGCCATTGGTTCACCATCTCTGATCTAGGCTATAACAATTGCCGCAAGTAATTTTGGCACCCAGTTTCCTTCCCAGAGGGAGGAACCTGATCGCTGACGATGCGAACTTTGTTCTAGGAATTTAATTTTACCGAAAGTACCCAAGCCAAACAGGCCCTCAAGGGATTGTTTACATGTCGTATAATCAGGCGACATAGACACTGTCGATTTTCTGCGTCATGAAAATCCACCTGCTTGGGATAGGATCAAACCTGCAACCTTAGGTGCAGATAGCCAGCGACAAGCCATCCACGCCACTCATCCAGTCATACTACCAATTCAATCAATCGTACAATGAAATTATATTAAAAATAATAACAGTATCTAATCCAACTGAGAAACAAAAATTTTAAGTTTCCTCTACCAGCATTTCATAGAATAAATAATTCTATAAATGATTTACATTTAACAATCCTTGCATTTTAAGAAAATCTCAACCTGCCATTCTTTATAGAGATATTTTATTTTATTGATTGTTGTTGTTATTTTATGGCGCAAAAGCCAAATTAGACTAAGCTGCGCAAAACAAGAATTTAAAAAATGCTTAAGCTTTGAAAACTTATTTTAAATCAAAGATAATGTGAAAAAGTCATCTTTTGTTCAAAAAGTTTGAATAAAATTTAAGTTATAAAAAAAATTTAAATATTAAACAGGAATTTTTTAAAAAATAAAGAAATATTTTTAAGAATTTTTTTAAAGTTTTATTATTTTTGCAAAGCGTACAAAGTAATTGATTTATTAAAAAAAAAATAATGCTTTAAAGAGAGTATGATATTCCTAATTTGCATTTGATAATCATAACAATCTATTCAGTTATGACGTATGTTACTACCGTATGTTTTACGCTGCTTAAATAATACTTAACCAGATAATAACTTAAACATTTTGTTCCACCATTATATTTAAAACAAAATTAAAATTTTATGGACTCAGTATAAAATATCCTAAAATCAGAGAAAACAATATTTGACGTTACAATACGTAATTAAATGTAAGAAATGCTTATGAATATATGTAATTCTTATTTAGAAGCCAAAAGTTTTGCCACCAATATAAATATATATTTTGCTCAAACTATTATAATAAGATATATGTGTTTGCGTGTATATATTGTAAGTACTGTTATGGTTTTTAAAAGACCCATTTGCCTCAGTAAATATCAGCTTGAGCCCTTTTGGTACCTTAGTGAATTTCTAAGCAGTATTCTAGCTCCCGCCGAGTGTTCTTTAACATTTCTTACACTTTATAAGCACATTACCTTAGCTTTACATAAATAATTTTTACTACAATATTGACTATATTCAATGTCCACGTGACAGTTCCCAAATGATTTTAATTGGACTCCGCTGAAACGAATGTCGAACATGTTCAACAGTTGCGTCACTCACACCAGCCCTGAACTCCTGAGAAGATCATTAACCCCTAAAACTGCCGAGGAAGATTTACGAAATTCACCCCCAGTGCCACCGTTTTTCCCAGAGGCACGCGTTTTTACACTGTATATGGTGGGGGGGGGGGAGAGAAATTGTGTTTTTCCGCCTAAAAATTGCTTACTTCCACTTTAAAAATGAAAGAAAAGAAAAGGAAACGTAATAAACTGAAAATAAAAATAATTAATCTCTAGAGTTACAATTTAATAAAAAATAAATTATAACTCATCTGTTATGTGATATATCCTGATCCATGGTTGAACACATACACCAGTATTATATTCAATTCATTTGAAGAAAACAAATCAAAAAGCTCCTACTACACATGGTAAGCGAAGATGACAGCAAATGAGGAATAGGAAAGTGCACACTTAAACGAAAAAACAAGAAAATTCCTTAGCTATGAATTTCATCATTCCTGGAATGTAGCCGTTCAAATTCCTTCCCCACCTCTTCTCCGAAATAAGTAAATTCTTTAGAAGTACTTCCAATGTAATTTTATTGTATTCCAAGGCCGTGGGACTAGTATTAAACCGACCAGTGCAATACAAAAAGTCCTTCTTGGAAAGGACGAGTATACACGCGCGTCCGGAACACCAAAGGCACCAACTCAGCAGGACGTGTATACACGTCCGCGACACGTAATGGTTTAAAACTGCCTATTCCTTTTATCATTTTATACCGTCGCTTTATTAATTTTGCAGTAGGAGGTTTATTTCCATAACAATGTGAAAATTTACGCAGAGCATTAGTGTAAAGCACATATTGAGCTTTCTCTTGAATCAACGTCATTTCAGCAAAAATTTTTACTAACAAATTGTTTCTCTTGAATCACTGTTAAAGGAGCATCGCTCGCGTGTCATTTTCTACTCATAAATATTACTAAAATCGACCAATTCACTAACACAAAAGTTATATTATTATATAAAATAGTTGTATTGTAATTAATTCTTCTAATCAAGGAATACTTTTTTGGTTCACTCTATACTTAAAAAAACATATGTAGGTTATACATAAGCTAACACATCCAACAGTTGTGATAATTGAGTAATTAATTTCACATCCAAAATTATGTATGGGTTAAATATTACATAATTTTAAAATGATTTCTTACACTTTGATTTAATATTCCAAAGTGCATTGCAATCATTGTATAATTTAAATTATTAAAATCTAGAATTAATAAAAATAGCTGTTATTATTTTAATAAAATAAAATGATCTATTATTTAAAATGCTTCACTACATCATGAAACATCAAATAATTTATCACTTAATTTCGCATAATTTATTATTTCTAATAGTTTTTGATAAGTTTAAAGTATTTCTGAAAATATATCCAGAAGTTTAGATAATGTTTTACGGCAGGTTCAATGAATCATTTGTTTACACATATTGTATATAACTATGCAATAAAAAAAATCCCTTTTCCTTCAAGTAAACATTTTTGCGAAGATAACATTTTGTATCAAAAAAAATTCTTCCATATTTTCGCATAACACTTAAAATGATTTATGGTACCACAATGAAAAAAATGAGTAATATATGTTGCAAGTTATGCGTCACTCGTACTTACAGAATAAAAAATTTTCTAAATCGAAGGTTTCTTAAGATCAACACACAGTTATTCCCCTCTGCCTAATTAGAGCCTTCAATTTCCGAAAAATGTAATGCACTTTTGGAGGTATTTTTAAAAATAAAACATCAATGAAATGAGACAAAAATGCAGAAAATGTAGCATCCTGCTATACAATCCCACGCCAGTAACTTCCTCCTTTTTTTTTTCTTTAGTGGGGAATTAAGTTTTGTTTCTTTCCCTAACCATATTTCTCCTATTTTTCTGGATATATCTGTTTTTCTTTTAACGTGTTCCTTAATAACTAAAATAGATATTTCCAAATGATCCATTTCCTATGTTTTTTTGATTTATGGATTTATGGAATATTTTTTATTTCGGATTATTATTTGTTTATCCATTCTGATGTCTAGATTGCATAGCCTTGCTACAAGTAAACTATGATTGATTGTAAAACTAATTCATTCTGGTAAAAATATTACGCATGAAGAAATGGAAAAAAATTATATCCTTTTTGTGTATGCATTTCCTTATATTTTAAATACTTAAGAAGAAAACGAACAGCACCAAGACATATACTACCTTTAAGTAAGAGTAGTACAGCTTGAAATAAAATAATATTTTCTTCCTTAATTTAATTTAACTTTCATTAAGCAAACATCAACTATCCTAAACGTAACACAATGAGTCCTTTTTAGCGCGTTTTTCACGTAGTGGAACAAAAGCGCTATTAGGAAGCAAATTTCGTCTTTGTCTTCGTTCCATATTTTGTCGTACCTTTTTCTCGGCCAATAAACATCCAATTGACCTTGGGTTTTCGGCATTTGGTCGCATTTGTGCCCTAGATAAACCGAATCACATTTTAATTTTTCCATAGTTTTCCCGAATTTTCCTACAAATTTTCCTAAATTTCGCTAGTTTATAACAACATTTTCTCAAATTTTACCTAGTAAATTTATTGTTTGCAAAAAGTTTTTTTTAAAAAAATCTGCCTGCATTTTGGAGTAAATCTTCACAAAAAAAGTTCAGAAAACAAGTATAAAAGGCTCTCTGTAAAAAAAAAAAAATTTTTTTTTTGCTTGTTTTATAGTGCTGATACAGATTTGTGTCATTATTTCTTTTCAGCTCAATAGTAGTACATTTAGAGGTTACTACTTTCTGTTAGTAAAAAGTTCATTAGTTGCATTATTGTAAAATACAACATGTGAAAAACGCGCTAAAATTTCTTGGCCATGCCAATGATTGATATCTTGTTTAATTTAATGAGTAATATTAAATGTTATCGAAAAAAATAATAACTATTTGTGACACATAAATGTCTGAAATTATTATGGTAGCAATCGGTGGTCGCGACCTCTAGCCTCCTCTTCGATCTTCTCCAGAACCCCCTGAAGGGACTATGATTTCCCGAAAGTGAGATTCAAATGAGAAAATTGATTCCACAACTAACACTCGAGCTTCTTCAACTAGGATATCTATCACGTCATAGACCACTGGGGCACTTGTTTCAACCTACAAGGGGTTTTTTTTTGTCTAGCCTAATGGTCATTTCTATATTACTCCTTTTCTTTGTATATTAATTTATATTAATAGCACTAAACCATTTATTAAACTGACTGCAGTTCCACTTTATTTTGGATGACCGTTATATTATGTGTACTACTTCGATTATAAAATGTGCTCCTCTGCATTTAAACTGATGCATAAATTGGATTTTTATCTCATTTTCTATTTTATCATTTTTAGGAAGGGAGAAATAAAATTGTAGCTTTACTTTCGTGGCTCTAGATTTGTAATTCACACAAATCAGAACACAATTTAAATCCAGTTATTTAAATATACGTCTCAAACAACAACTTAGAATAAGTCCTTTAAATTAATGTATCTTCCTAAAATACAGTTCCTTGGATTACATATGCTCCTTTTTTATTTCCTTAAATATTCGTTCGTTAAATTTCAAGAATTTTGCAGAAGAAATTTGATTTTTTTTTTAAAAAAATTGTTTTAATCATTGTAAAAGAGATATATAAATATATACAAAACGATGTTCAAAAGTGATAATTTGTTATGTGTTCGAAGCAAAGTTTATCGGTCTGGGAGTAGTTGACTCCACTGATAACACGAAATGACCTTATCTCCAAGGACTTCCTAGTCTTTTACAATAACCCTTTTGGCATAAATATCTGCACTCTTAACAAAGATAAACTCGCCAACAGTCCTACTTTGCTACTATGGCTATCTAAACAATGTTAATCTTTTATCAGAAAACTAAGTTCAGAAAAAATAACAATAATAGCAACAAAGAGGTAAAAAAAAAGTAAACAATTAAGACTCCACAAAAGCTTTGGCTTAAGGAATAGCGATTTGTTCTTATTCTGGGCAATTGGGGGTTTATCTGGACTGAGGGAATCATGTTGCCCCATTTAAGTGGTCCATTATGAAAATCTGTACATAAATTATTCATTAACAGGAGTTTGGGTTGGCATTTCCTGCCATGATTGATAAGCATTGAGATAGGAAACAAATTCGATATTTCATTAAAAATTTACACCTCCAAACTTAGCCGCCAATAAAATTAAAATAAGTAATAAATAACATATTTTGCAACAAAAAATTTTGGTAGTATTATTATACTCGTGCACTAGTGTTTTTGGAATTATTACACTAACACTATTTTATTTAAAATTTTAGCATCATTTTTTTTAAATACATGTTTTATCTACCGGTATTCTTTGTACACATAAGCATACATCTCTGTCCAAAGTAATTAATAAAATAACATTGATCCCTTTAAAGGATTTGCTTTAACTCTCAAGTAATGATTTAAATAATTCTATAATTATGATAAAGATGTTTCCTTTAATGAATTTTTAATATTACCTTGAAATGTGATAAAATAAGCACAATGTTTGTTATTTTCATAATTATAAGGAATAAGTAGATGTTTTTAGCTGATAACGAATTATACTTTTATTAAAGTACGCAGCATATATATATATATATATATATATATATATATATATATTGCAACAGTTCGTGTATTAATAAGATTTTTATTAATAATTATAGTGATGGAAAACCTTAAAATTGATTTTAAGAAAAATCATTTATCTTTAGCATGCATTTTTGAATCATTATTCTTTAGCATGCAGATGCATTAATAACCAATGAAATATAACCAATTTCATTTATTCATCCAATATTGCACGTTTAATACAAACACATGCCACAACTTTTGTTAAAAATTATTAGAGATAATATACAATGAACAGTAACACCTAATACATGTATATTTTATTCACAATTTCTTTTTTTTTTTAAAAAAGACATAACTATATATATATATTTCAGTAATGAAATATATAATACTTGACGCAACCTACATATTATGATAAGAGCATATAATTTATAAACTCTTAATGTTGTATTTACCTTCTACAATTTTTCAATCTAATAGTTTCCATTTATATTCTACTTCAACATAATATCTACGCCATCTTAACCCTAAAAACATTTTAAATAAATTGTATATTTGATTTTAAAGTTTTAAACGGTTGATAATGATGGTAGTTTTATATAATATGGAATTTCATCAATTTTGACTTTTTACACATATCAGAAAAAAAAGAATATTTTACTATATTGTAAGATAATTTTTGCTTGAAATGGAAACACAATGTATCAACAAGAACCAAATTTCAACAAAAGGAATTAGAAAGGAGGTTATTTTTGAGGAATTGTCTATATGACAAAACGTTCGACAATGTTACTTTCCCCCTTTCACATTCAAGTCCATAAATTAAGGATACTGCAAGTTAATGCAAAGAAAAAGTCAGAAGATAAAGAAAGAGACTTATTTGTAAGGCTATTTTATTAAACAAAAATTAAAGAGCAAAACGATGCTATATGTTTGATAGCAATAATAAAAATTGTGATTTCTGCTCCCTGGGGCACAAAAACAACTATTTTTTAAAAAAACAATATTACATGATTGGTAAGATGGGTAATACATAGTATGTCACTAGACGATGCAATACAGTCCGTACAACGCCTAGACATGCTGAGTATCAAATTATCCAACTGGTCTTGAGGAATATTACACCACTCATCAAGCAATGCTCTCTGAAGTTCCGGAAGGCATGTTGGAGGTGGTTTATGGGCTGCAACTCGTCGGACAAGCATATTCCACACATGCTCTACTGAATTCAAATCCGGTGAGAATTCAGGCCTGTATGTATGGGTGAGATCCTCCGATTTAAGGCATTCGTTTACAATATTTGCATGGTAAGGTCGGGCGTTTTCATCCATAAACACAAATTCTGCACTCGTGGTGCCCCGAAACAATCGTACATATTCTAGAATGACGTCCCGATAGATTTGGCCTGCCATGGTTCCAATTTGAACATGCAGGTCAGTTCTGGAGCATCGAATAATCCCTCACCCCAAACGAGCAATCCTGTTTCACTAAAACTGTGTCATTCAATGATGCTCTCTTTGTGGTAATGGGTATCTGTGGCGCTCTCCATTTGAAAGTTGTACGAGAATCTAACTGCAAGCTAAACTTGGATTCGTCGGAAAATATCTTGCAACCCCACTGTTTCGGTGTCCACAATGTTCGCTCTAACAGCAGGCGACATTGAGTTGTAGTAAGTGGAACACATCTGACAGGTCTACGAGTATATAGACCAATCTCCCTAAGCGTCTTTACATGGTCTTCCTTGAAACTGGCATACCAATGGCTGAAGAGAGCTGACGGGACAAGTCTGATCCTGCACACCATCTGTTTCCTTTGGCAGTAACCGCCAAAATACTGGTTCTCATTCAGTGTTGTAACTTCGGGGAGGACTATGCTGTAACGTCTACTCACAGTGCCATCATCTTGGAATATTTGCCAGAGCCTGGTGAGGACTTTCTGGGTGATTCCAAGTTCCTCGGTTACTTCTTGCTGGGTACTCCTACATTCCAGACGCCGATAACTCTACCACGCAAGAAATCATCCAAATGTGCATCCTTTGTTTCTCAAATATGTGGTTATTGTACAGAAAGGCTTATAAAGCGCTTGTGAACAATTTTATTTCTTTTCATGTATTCCTTATATACCCACGTCTTACACTTTCGATATTGTGACGTACTATCAGTGTCAGCTGGTGGCTTCCGGCAATTTACATATGATGCTTGAAGATGTGTGTAGTTATTTTATTGGTGATATATTTATTTTAAAGTTCAATATAAACGTGAATCTTAATTATCCTTAATTTATGGACATGTGGTGTAGATGTCAATCATTGATACTGCTATTTTTCATTGGATAATGACAACATCATAACGAGCTATTCACCTTTTGAACATTGTTGATATTTGCTGTTCAGTAAAGTAAAGGCGGTATCACACTTATATTTTCCGTGCAATTTTTTTGGCCCAACTTTTCGCCGAATCTGAGGGGGAAGGGTTACCGTAAACAAAACAAAATGCTCTCACGTCAGCCATGCTTTATCTCTGCATTTAAACATTACTCGCCGATTTTAAACGACCATCCAGTATTATTTCTTTTATTTCGTTCACGCTTTTTTGTTTATGGGGGTAAACAGAAATGGAGCATCATTCTGTTCAAAATATTATACACCGTTAAAATATTGTACACCATTAAAATATTATACGCCATATCTGATGTGTTGATGCGAAGCTACCACCGTTACCGCCATCTTGTTTATGACGTAGGGCGCCGAAGAACCCCATTGGCTGGAATTTCAAGCAACTTTCATTTAGAGCAACTTTCTCAGCTCACTGGCAAAAAGTTGTTCGGAAGCCATTGCTATGGCAACGGAGTTAAAATTGCACGAATTGGCCCAAAAATTGCACCAAACGCGTACGTGTGATAAGGCCTTAAGGTATCCGACTACGTTCGGAGACCTATTTTTTTATTTTTCTAAAATTCACTAAAATATTTACATTTTTAATTTCATTTTTTGCACTATGATAAAAAACACAGTTATAAATAATATACATACATTAAAATTTACAAAAATTTAAAATTTTAATGAAATTTTAATAAAATTTTAATTAATTTTTTAAATTTTTTCAAAGGCTCTATTTTTAAAAATAATTTATATTTTACAAAAAAAATTGCTGCAGCATATTTTTTAAACACATTTCTAGAGGTTGTACTACAAGTTTTAAATTATTTTCTTTTAATCAAATGTTATAGCTAATCGAAGCTACAACCTATGAATTTCATTCAAATTTTCGATACTTTTATAAGGAAATCCAACTATAAAATCACTAAAAATTGTTCAATTTCTTAGCTGCTAGTCCAACCTCTAGATAATACTATTAATAACATTTGTGTAAAATTTCATACAAGTATCTCTATTGGCTCTTTAGATATCACATTTGAAATATCAAGAAATTTACAAAAAAACAGTTTTGAGAAAAATGCATTTAAACTTTATAAATGTAATTTCAAAACAAAATATCACAAGTATATTACTAAAACTCTAATGATTTATATTTAACACCTCCACTCCTTGCTATTTTATTAAATTTTAACTTTCTTTGGGCCCTATATTTTTTTTCTGGCTGATTTTTAAAAAGGCAAAGAATGTTGTTTCGAGTCAATGTGCGAATGATGGCAAGAAATCTGTCATCACGCAGTGTATAATAATTTGCATTTATGCCAAAAGCTTTCAAACAAACAAATAAAAGCTTTGTTAAAAATAATGACAGCAATATGGGTACCCAAAGAAAATGTTTTCAGCTCAATAAAAGTTTCTTTCAGAACAATTTGCCGAAAAAATGCGTTAAATGATTTGTTTACATTTGTGTCACACCGTGGAGGCAATTTTATAATAACTGCTTATCAAACAACTTTGTATACACAGGTTTAACAATATTTAAAAGTTTCATGGAAAGGCTTACACCTTTATTTATATATATTTTTTCCGGTGGCTATTCTTCATTGATACTCACACCAGCTCTCAGCTCCATTTGGGCATGGTGCATACATGGGTATCTCTCTGATGGAGCCACCGAGAAAAAATGCCGCACTTAGCAGAGCTTTGACATGATTGGTGTTACTGCCATAATAGTTTTGAATTTTATTAATCATAACACTGGAAAGTTTTTCTTTCCCACCGAGGTTTTTCTGGCTTTTTCTAAGTTTTCTTTGCCGAATACTCACTCTTTCTTAGAAGTATATTAGGCACTCATTTTATGACACTGTTGACATCAAATAGATCTTTAACTAAAATGTATCCTTGGGAATCACCATCACACACCATAGAAATCAACATTGTTTTAAGATCTCATGGTATAAAATCACACAAATATTTTGTACGCACAAACAGATTCCATGATTGAAGTAAATACCAGATGAATGCAGGAACACGCATGTTCGACTAGACATTTAGAATTCTACAAAACTTAGACATAATTTCCAAATCTGGAAGTTTCCCAGTGGCGATGGATAAAGTTTCTATAGAAACTTTTAGGGCAGAATGTCCATGTATCTGTCGTCAACGGATATTCCACATTCTCCAATTGACGTGTTGGAACATTTTGTAATGCTTTTTACAACCAACACAGCAGCATTCATGACATCTTTAGCCGTTGATGTAGCAGCAGCCAAGATATTTCTTTCACAAAGTCTATATGCTCTTTTTGCCATACGGCATAACATATTCAGCTTAGCACGTAACTTTTTCGCAGACAAATGTCATCTTCCAATAACTCACATTCCACAAATAAGTTGCAAATTAATTAAAGTTTGGTTTTTAAGCTTTTTAGTAGCTGAAAAATTGACAATAAAAGTACATTTGGAGCATTTTAAAGTCACATTAGAAGTCAGTCCAAACAAGTAATCTTCATGCAGGTACAGATTCTTCTCAAAACAATTGAAGAAACACAAATTGAGAAAAACATACTTCCCAAAATATTTAAATAAAATATTCCATAACCTCTTAATGTTCCATTAAAACATTCTTTGCACTGTGAAAAATTCTTCAGTGAATCCAGTTTTTGTTCATTACAAGTTTGAATATTTGCTACTTCCAATGTTTTTGTTACCAATCTACTGTTATCAGTCCACTGTTGCATTTTCAAGAAGTTATTTTTATAGTTTTATGAACCATTATAACTTGAATTTTTAAAAGCAGAATGTCTAGAAACCATCAACGATCAAAAATTGTACAATTAAATCGAAAAAAGTTAAGTTTTTAGAAGAAATTTAGGATCAAAATTCGTAAGGCACAAATCAAAACAAAAACATGTGAGGTCAGAAGAAACAAATGTTGCCAATCGCAAGATTCGAATTAAAAGATCGAAATTGTTGCCCATCAATTAAATAATTAAAAAAATTGTCAGAAATAGTTTTTAAAATTATAATGGGTTGAAACTGCAAAAATTATCGGTAAAAAGCATGTTAAACAGACAACTTCCGGTTTCGATTTCACCACTTCCGGTTTCGAATGACAGCTGTAAAAATATTTTAAACATCTGTAACTTTTTTTCTAATTATCGCACAGACAAAACAAAGACAGATTTAGAAAGCTAATTGCTTGAACTTTAAAATGGTAAAATAAAAAGGAAATGCGATTTTTGACCGAAAATGGCATTTTCAACGTAGTCGGATACCTTAAGAATGAAAAACAGAAAGTTTTATATTCCTTTCTTAATAAAAGTAGAGCGTTCGTTCAACTGGTTAAAATGTATGGATTTAGGCAGACTATTTGATGTACAAAATGTAATTAAGAGGGGAAGTAAGAAACTCCTTGTGGTTGATTTTTGAACCAAATCCATCATTTTAGAGACTATTTTTTTTAACTCAAATTTTTATCCAAACAATAAATATTATGTATGTAAAATATATGCTTTTTTTTTATTTTTCAAAAAAAATTTATATACGCTAAATAAAAAAAATATTTTTTCTGTAAAAATTATGAAAATTATTGATGCTTTATGCTTAAACAACTGGGTTGTTGCTTACATGTTTTCATTAAAAGATAAATGTATACCAGACTGTACAAAGGTACAACATTTCGATGGTTATTAAAAAAATATCGAACCACAACATTCTTTGTAAATGGTCTACATTCGCTACATATTTTCTATCTCAGTCAGTAACATTCATAAAACAATGTCCTATAAAAAGGTAACAAGGAACTAATAAGGGAAATACTGTAGATTGATGATTGTTACACAGCTGAGGAATCATTCGCCATTCTGCATCATTAAAGCTACATGTTCGATATATTTGTGCACATTTATCTTATATAATATCCATACTATATCCCGCATATATTAATATGTCTCTATTATATATTTACTTTCTTTATCTTTTTGAATAAGGAATACCCTATACGGAAAACACATAAAAGATTCTGTAGAAATATTTGCAAAGTACATTTTTAGTTACAATGCAATTAAAATATACATTTAGTTCAAGGACAATTAAAATATAACTTGATAACTATTAATATTTATGACAAGAGAGACGAATTTAATTTCGATATTATTAAAATAGCTTTTGGCACAGTAATATACACTTATCAATATGTGTATACATTTTTAAAAAGAAAATGAAGCAGTACAGCTTCACAAATAATTAAAAAAATTAAGAAAATTATAATAACTCTCACTAGTACTTTTAAAAACAAAAATAAGTAAAAATTTTTATTTATAGCTATTTTGCAAAGAAACTCCAGAATACATGATTAAATTGCTATATTTTGAATATTAGGATGCTTTTATTAATAAATAAAAATATTATGTTTTGTGATTTCCCTCTATATTTAAATAACTACTTTTTTTAAAAATGATATAAGGAAATGCATTAACTCTTAAAAAAATTTACTTCTGCTATATTGGTATAGAAATTACATATTCTTAATTACAAATTTTTACTTATTTCTATAATTTTAACTTTTAGTTCTTAATATTAGTTTGCATTTATTTTAGATAAGTTTATTTACTATTTTGGTACAAATTAGGCTTTATTTTTCACAGTTTTAAATTGTATTTAGATCATTGAATCTATGGAAATAAGTGGTTTATAATTCCTTGATTCGTGCATGACCTAATCATTTTCGAATATTTCTTTAAGTGCGTAATCTTGTTTATTAATAATGGAGTTTGAACCACTATTCATTATATTCCATAGGAATTTGCTCAGTAAAATTAAATGAAGGGGGAGGGACTTTTAGTTTTAAACAGTACTTAGTGAGAGTTATATAATCATAAATTGAGCAAATTCTACTTTATTTCTTAAGCAGTCTAGTTTGAATTGCTTTTAATACTACTACCATCTGTTTAATGCTCCCAAAGTTTCCATTAACTATATTAATCTTTAATCCTCAAATATTGTTTGTCTGAAGTGGAGCTGGAGTATACATATATATATATATATTTAGATAAATTTTTGATTTTTCATTATATTAGGTATATTTTGTAAAATTAATCCATCACTAGTGAAGACAGATATTTCAAAATTGTCTAGCGACTAGTTGGGTGATGGCCTTTTAGTGGCTAATAATACAAATCCTGAACTTTTAAGAAAAACATAGAAAGATACATTTGTTTAGAAGGATTATGTGGTGATAATTTTTGCGGAAAATCAAAAACAATTGAAATATATAATCTGTATAACTAAATCTACGAGTATTTTATTCAAAAATACATTGAACAATTTTGTTTGAAGCGAATAAAATATATCTAATTATCAAGGTATATGACTATACGTTATGTGAAAATATGTACCGGATATTTTAATTATCTTTCTAATTTATTTGTTTTGCATCAATTTATTTTTGAATTTAATATTTAGTTTTTCGTACTCATGTTAAAAATGTAAGCTGTTTTTCCCTTACAAAAATGAAATTTCTGTATTTAAATCTTTGAATGTATATGTTATCCATGGTAGTCGATTGGTTGTGAACTCATGGTGACAGCAGTTTCTTGGAAATTGTTTATTCAAGCATTGGTATACTTAAGGCTGTTTTCGGTCAATGTTAAAGGATAGGGATCAAACGGGAAGCACATTTGCCGGCAGGAAAAAGCTCCAATAATAATTAAAATTTCTATGGCTATAAAAAAATTATTTAGAGGATAGTGTTCTTTGAATTTTGATTTTTGAAAAAAATACGCAGTTTTCAGCATTATTGCAAAATGAAATTTGAGTTTTCTATGTTAAAGTATAGGAAGTGAAAACGCAAAGCACATTTTAATAGAAAAAAAATTGATTTTTTCGAGTAGAATTAAATAGTATATTAGAAAGCATGCTTCCCTCTTTTGACTAGTGTAGCCAGAATTAAGTTTTATGTTTTTATTAATGAATTATTTTAAATTTTAAGTTCATTCTGAATTATTTTTGGCGTAGTTAGGACTATCTCAAAGAGATGGCGCCACCATCGTTTTGTAACACGAATTTTTCTTGGCTACGAATACTTAATTTTGGCGATAGCTTTCTGAAATATTGTCGCCAGCTGAAATGATGGTAACCAGCAAGTTGTGACAAATAGTGTGGACAATAAAGAAGATTTATGATGTACACAGAGATTTACCATCTCAAACCTGATGGATTTTTCCATTTAGGAATGTTTTCAATATTTCCAGCATGTGTGCATTAAAAATTTAAATTATATAGATAATTTATAATTCTGCTACTTAGACTTTTTTTTTTGCCTGTTATTAATGAAATGCATATAAAAATATTTAAATTCTGTGAAGCGACTGAATGAAAAATTGAAAGTATACTTATTTTATACTTGACACATACACAGAAAGCTGTGAATTGACTAGAGAACACAAATTACTACTCCTTGAAGCTCACAATTTAAAAATTTAATATAATTATTGTAATGCAATTATTATTATTTTTAACAAACAAACAAAATTTTTTTTTCATCGAATAGATTTTATATTTAACGTGCAATTTTACCATTAAACCATTGGAACAATCATTAAAAAAATCTGGTTTTTTAATTAAATTAGCAGAAACTTATTTTTTTAATTACTTTTCTCCAATTCTAAGCCGTACCCCAAATTCTCTCTCTCTCTCAGCCCGATTTTGTGAAAAAAAACTAAAAATAGTGTTAAATATGTTATCGACATATGATAAATTTACGAAATAAAATATGGCTGTGGTAGCCTAGTGGTCAAGGTAACGAACTCGTGGCTGGCGTTTCATGAGTTCGAGCCTAGTACAGTTCAAGACCTGTCGTGTAGGAAGCGATGCACGATGAGTGAATAATAACGTGGCACTGTTCAGCTACGTGAATGGTTTTTGGTGACGGACCTCGTAATTTTGAGCCATGGTCATTTGACGAGGACGACACCTGAGTTTTCCCCTCTCCTAACTAAGAGGGAGGGCGACGGGAGGTCCTAATACCAACGGGAGGACGTTTGAGCTCTCGACAGATTTAACGTGCATCGCGCCCCTACACGGCGGGTATTTAGTGCTACTGGGCTCGAACTCGTGACATGCCAGCCACGATCCGATACCTAGAGAACTCGGCTACCGCAGCCACAAAGTGATGTACGTTAAATCTGTCGAGAGCTGAAACGTCCCCCCGTTGGTGTGGTAGGAGAAGGGATGCCATCTCAGGTGTTGTCCTCGTCATTTGACCATGGTTCAAAATTACGAAGTCCGTCGCCAAAAGCCCTTGAATAACTAATCAGTGCGACATTAATATTCACTCACTCGTTTTACGAATTAAAAAATTGATAAAGGTGAATTAATAATAAATGAAAATAATTAATTTGTTTTACCAGTATTATAAAAACTTTTTAAAAATAAACGAGAACCTGTGATTTTTTTCTATCCGATAGTATCTTGTTCAATTTTTAGATCAACCCGATTTTTAGTAACGTAAGTATCGAGGGGGGAGGGAGAGTGCGGCTTAGATTGGAATGAATATGACAATATCGTGATTTAAGTTTTTTTTCTATTAAAAATTACTGTCTGGCATTTTCTATCATTGAATATTTTCAACAACCGGATGTTCTTGACAAAATTTTTAATATAATAGTCGCTGAGTGATTTATTTGCTGAATAATTCTAAATTTGATATGTTTAAAATGTAAAGTTAATTCAAAATATATATCCATTTTAGTTAAGTTTCATAAAAAAAATTTACTACTTAAAAATTTTATGATATATTTATTTATGAAAAAAAGAAATATGTGAGGCATTACCGTATGAACAGATATTGGCTGCTCATAGGTGTTTTTCTTTTAGGACTATAGTTAAGATATTTATTTTTATTACTAGTTTATTTTTAAATTGGATAACTTGCTGAATAAACTTCTAAGAACACTAATTTATAAAAAAATTAAAACTTAATTTTTTCTAACTATTTAAAAGATGTTTTCATTTTCTAATGCAATTATACATAAATTTAAGAAGACTTTTAAAATGAATTATTTATTTTTTTAATGAAGGGAAAATATAACTGTAATAATTAATAATTTTTGCTTTTTTTAATCTCGCAATTGCTATTGCTCGATTTTCTATTGTTAAGAAGTTTTACTTTTCTCAACTTTTCCATTAATTATTTGCTCAGAAAAACTAATAACAGCTATTAACACCTTTTTTTTGAGGGGGGGAGACAGGCGGAATGTTGAATATATCCACTAGAAAACTTATGTCAATCTAATTATTACAAAGCTATTTTACTATAAATGATTGTCTTAAAACAATCTGTTACTCAGTTTAATCACTATGTGATAAATTACTTTATTTTTAATTGCAGTTTTGTTATTCTCAAAACCCTTTAGCGTCCTTCCAAAAGCATCTCTTCATGTCATGATGTCAATATTTCATGGGAATTTCACTTCAGATGGGACCAGAAAACACTTGTTGGTCTGAAGTCTTTAGGAAAGAAGAGAACGGTACAAAAAAAAAGGGGGAGAAATAGGAAACTTTTATTGCTGTGGTACTAAAACAGAAAAGGGGAAAAAGCAGTATTGGGGATGTGTGAGGGGGTGGAGTCCCAAATTTCGGTGATTTTGTGGTCTTCTAATTGGATGGCGTTGAATAATCATTCCGACGGAAGAAAAATACGTTGCTCGTTTCAGTCACTTTTGAAATTTAGAATAGGAACCTTTACTTCTCATAGGACTTATTTCAACTCAGCTTCTTTTTTTTTAAATATTTCTAAAAATGCCTTTGAAAAATAAAAGTAATAGAGCTCGTAAACATCCTATGATAGGCAGTATTCAAGTCTTTGAACAATGCAGAAAGGCAATATATGTCTAGTTGAAAAGAGAGGGGTTTGCTGATCAAAGATAGCCTTTGACTCCAAATTGGACATCCCCCCTCAATATGAAGGAAAGGTTATGTAGTCAGAGCCGACAGCGGAAACACTGTCTGCTCTGGGAAGTTGGGTTGGAAGAGTGGATATTCTTGTACCTATTGCGTTGTTTCCCTAATCAGTCACATGTCATCTGTTGTACACAGTTTCGACCCTTCATTATACTGTTATTTACTATTAATTTTTAAATATTTCTCTGAAAGTTATTTTTATTACACTTCACTATCTTTAAGACGCATTCACACTAGCATATCTTAACAATTTAATATAAATAAAAAAATTATTTATTCTTGTAATTCGATAATGGTGAAAAAACAGAAAACATCCGTAAAAAAAAAAAAGAAGGAAAAAAAAAACGTTACCACACGTGAAAGATATTTACCATTTAAAATACCGTTTTAAATTATATTTGTGATTTTTAAAAGCATTTATTTACTTATTTGTTTGCACCTTTTATCTGTTCTAAGAGGGGGGATGTGTCCGATCTCTAGGTGGTGACGGCTGTAGCCACGAAATATTATGTGTCCGCTCTAACCACGTCCTCTTTACCCCACACCACCGAAGAAGGAAATGATATGAAGAGACAGTAGATGTTATTTTTAACAATAATTGAAACAAATTAAGAAAATTTATTATTTAGAAAAGAGAAATCACCCCCCCCCCCCACCTCAATACTAAAAAAGCAAATCCAAATGGAATCCAGCGTAATCTTATGAATTATAATTGAAATTATAATCATTTAATTACAATTGATAAACTTTCCCTTTAGGATTACTACTTCGTTTTAACACACGAATATTATTGCTTTTATAAATTATATATAAGTGCATATTATTAGAACATGTAAGGACAAACATTATTTAACGTAGATAAAATTTTCGATTCTGTATTTGAAACAATAGTCCTTTCACACACACACACATACTTATTATTTTTTTAGAAAAATGAGCAGATAAAATGCACATCTAAGAAGTTTACTTTCTACTTTGTAGAATCGGAGAATAAATAAGAATTATTCGACAAGAAATTTTTGTATATCAGTGAAAAAAGAAACCAACGTTTTTTTACTATTTTGATACTTTTTTTGATTGATGATTGTTATGCATCTTCCAAAACTAATAAGATTGGAAATTTTTGAAACATGTTAAGAATATTATTTATTTTTGTGTGTGTGTGAGAGAGTTGGGGATAAAAGAATAAAAACAAAATTCTCCCCAAAAGACACCACACTCACCAATTACATGGAATTTATTTTTACATGGAATTCATAGCAAATTATGAAAATTTATTTGTAAATCATATGCCAGCTTTTCTGGAAAGTAAACCATATAATTTTCTATGGTACTATATTTATTCGTTAAGAGTAAAATTGCTTCATACTGTTAGTCCTTTTTTTAATACAACAGATTGAAACATGAAACTTAATTTTTCACTACTGTATATCTACCTTGTCTCCTGTTTCGTTTTCCTCAGCATTTATATAGTGCAGTGGCCTTCAAACTGTGTTCCACGGAACCCTGGGGCTCTCAAGGTTACCCGTCACAATAAACAATCGAAAAGGAGATTATAAATGTGTATGTAAAATGGATTGGAGTTTGTATAACTACAAGTTTCATTTTTCAAAAGCTCATTTCATCATTTAAATTAAAATTCTATTTGTACTCTGTTTGTTGTTGTATTTGTAAATCTGTCGAGAGCTTAAATGCTCTCCCGTTGGTGTGATGTGGTAGTTAGGAGAGGGGATACTAGCTCTGGTGTCGTCCTCGTCACTTGACCATGGTTCAAAATTACTAAGTCCGTCGTCAAAAGCCCTCAGTGCAACGTTAATGTTCACTCACTCATTTTACGAAATAAAAAAAAGGTGAATTAATAAGAAATGAACAATTATTTTATTTTACCAGTATTAAAAACTTTTTTAAATGAACAAAATCTGTATCTTTTCTATTCGATAATGTCTTGTTCAATTTTTCTATCCGATGAATTTTTCCATCTTGCAACCAATTTTTAGTAGCATTACCATCGGAATAAAAAGGTGCGTCTTAGATTCGAATAAATATGGCAATATCGCGATTTTAAAGTCGCTGTATCTTTAAATATACTTTTTTTTCTATTCAATATTACTGTCTGCAGTGCCTGTTTAGGCTCATTTCGATACCTGGGAGCAGAAGATCCACATGTGCTCTTGACTCTGGAGAAGCGAAATTTATAATTAGAAAACCTGTTTAAGTCCAGCCTATCCGGGCCCTTCCCGGCCCAGGGCGCCCGCCTCAAGTGCCCAATGGATAAACCGACACTGACTGGTATTTTCTATCATTGAACATTTTCAATTCCCTCGTCAAGTCTGACTAAATTTTTAATATAATAGATGCTGCGGTTTCTTTGCGCAATACATTTTACACATATCAAAGTCAGAATTAAAGTTAATTCGGAATATATCCATTTTAGTAAAATATGTAATAAAATTTTTTTAGCACTATAGTTAAAATATTGATTCGGTCTAGTTTATTTTTAAATTAGAAAATAAAGTATTCACAAAGTGATAATCCAGTGAATAAACTTTAAAAAAAAATAATTTTCTAAGTATGTAAACAGTGTTTTCATTAGTTCACGACAAACATTGGTGCGAAGTCTCTAGGAAAGAAGAGAAAGGTACAAAAAAAGGGGGGGAGGGAGGTAGAAACTTTTATTGCTCTGTAATAAAACAGCACAGAGCAGATGAAACTGCAGAGTGTGAGGGGGAAAGGGAGTACCCGCTTTTGGTGATACTTGAAAAGTCTTCTGATGGGGTTTTGCGTAGAACAGGGGTGACCAACCCAAATGACCTTGCGGGACACTTCGGAAAAACATTACAATTCCGCGGGCCACATATAAAATATATATCTCTATGATAGATTTGGATTCATTACAAGCATTTATTGGAGTAAGAATTTAAAACAGAACGAATTATTATTGTTTTCATTATTTTTATATGTATACAAACATAGATAATATAATAATGAAAATGCAATGAATCAAATAATATGATTTAAATTTATTTGATTAGTGAGATATTTGTTTCTCAACTCTTTCACTGAGTTTTTGCAAATAGGTCTCAATGCATTTATTTGTACATCGTAATTGGTGTTGCAGGTTTTCGTCCCATAAGTTTGAGCGCAATTTCCTGTTCGATTAATTTCATTTTCAAGGGAAACAAGTAATATAAAAAAAATTTAAGTCAATTTCTACTTTGAATGAATGCATAGAAAGTATTTTATTAACGATTGAAAATTTTAACAAGATTTATATTGATATATGTATAGGGAGAGAGTGAACTAATAGTAGGAATTGAAAAAAAGCATGATTTGGGTCTGAATTGTTGTAACAATGCACACCCGGTTCGGCTAGTTTGGCTGAAAAACTGATTTTCGACGCCAACTTTTGTCATTGTTTTAGCAGTTACATTGTTTCAATAATGGAGACGAATCTAAGTTGGTGTCGAAAACCGGTAATTAATTTAACTAATTAATTGCTGATTAATGAATAAATATTAGAAAAAACTGTATTAACATCAAATGCTATCCACTACATAAAACAATACTATTATTTTGTTGCCAAATATGGGTAAAAATTAAATAATCGTATGTTTATCCAATGGTATAAATGTTAAATTTAGGTTATTGTATACTAAAATCAATAACTGTATGTGATTTAAAAAGTGTATTTTAATCTATACGTATACGCAACATAAAATATATCATGTCTATTATTATACGCTTTATCAACGTTGATATATTTCAGAATTTGTACTGAGAAACGCCGGGGAAAAAATTGTAATATTTTTCTTTTGTTTGTACTTTCTTTATTTAAAAATTGTTAAATATTTTTCAGATACACATGATATTATTGATACTGCTATTTATAATAAAAAGTAATGTAACAAAGCTATTATTTGCGTATTTTGTTTGAAAAATATTTAATTATATTTTTTAGATAAGAATTTGTCTAAGAAGAAAATTGAGACACTTCTTTGTTGATTTTCTATGTGGACTCGAAATATTTTTCTTATGAGGAAAGAGTTTTTACTTAGATAAATGGAACCAAAAGCGGAGAGCAGAATGCATACAATTTTCTCTTTTGAAACAATTAAATCTCTGCAGAAATGACGTTCAATAATTTACAAAATATCTGTAAATTTATGTTTGGAGTTATCTTTCCGATTTTTTCGACATTTCATAATTGTCCATAATTTTGGAGATCTATTTCAAATAAGATCCATAACAAATTTATCAACTTCCATCCTCTTGAAAACTGACGCATTTGTTGAATAGTGCAGAGTGCCACTGAGAATTGTGCCGCGTGTGAAATAGGTTACCAACCCCTTTTCTATCACATGAAAGTAAAATTGTATCATATTGTTTGTTCATTTAATACAGCAGATAAAAACGTGAAATTAAATTTTTCACTGCTTTAAATCCACCTATTCTTCGTTTGAAAATCATTTATTCAGAAAAAATTAAACAGTTTCGTTCTCTACATCATTTATCTAGAGCATTGATCTTCAAACTGTGTTCCAGAGAACCTTGGGATTCCACGAGTGACAATAAAAAAAAATGGAAAGAGAAACTATAAATGTGTATGTAAAACGGATTAAAGTTCTCATGAAATTCGTATAACCACAATTATCTAAAGATGATCTCATACATTAAAATTAAAAAATTTATTTATGCATAACTTAACTTTGTTGTGAAAAACTTTTTAAACTTTTATTGTATTATAATAAATGAATTTAAACTTTTTTCTTCATCTATTAGATTGTGAATATACTACTGTTTGCAATCCCGAGTTCCACAAATTAATTTTATACTAGTTACTATAATGTTTTGAAACCCTTTACATTTGTGGGGGAGAAAAAACACCTATAATGAAGAAGATGGAACAATTTATCGACATATCAACAGATTCAATACAAAAATTTAAATTTAAGCGAGAACACCAAAATTTTAGGTTGCCAATTCTTGCAAAATGCGCAGAATTTCTCACATAGCTGTGAACATTTTAATGCCATTCACAAAAATGTATTTAGTAAGTGAAAAATATTTCTCAACGCGAGTGGCTACAAAAACAAAATATAAAAACGAATTAAACACGGAATATGAAATGTTACTACACATTATTTCCAAAGGCCGACAGTTTGTGTAAAAATTGAGAATACTAAATATAATGCATGCGCGCACAGGTGACATTTGGATCAAAAATTAATATTATCAATGAATAAATAACATTAACATTACATCATAAATTTTTTTAATAAGAAATAAAAATTTTAAAAGTCTTTTCCTATAACATCAAGAAAATAGGTTTATCTATATACTTTAAATATTATTTTAAGATATATTCTTCTAAGAGTGTGGAATGGGATTCCCCGAAAACTAGTACCGAATTACTTATTAGGTGGAGTAGGTAATTGCCTATGGGTCCCAAAAATAAAAAAAGAAAACCCCAAATATTTAGCTATTTTTTGCTGCAAGAATTAGTTTTTATTAAAAATTCGAATAAATAATTATTGTTTAGTTACATATTTTTTTAATTTGCTGATTATTTGTTATTTTATTTGTGCAATGAAATATATTGTTAAAATGTTGTGTAATAAGATTATTAGGCTACAGGGCCCCGAGAACTGGACTGCCTAGGGGGTCTCCATGTTGTTTTATCCAACACTGCGGAAAACATCTTACAGTTTTAAGGCTCCCGGTGACACGCCACCACGAAAACCCGAGTGTAATGTTAATCCTATGGAGTTTCTTATAATTCAATTTACGTCTAAGGTATTGCTTTTAACTGTATGAAACAAAATGCATCCTAAAGATCTAAAAAAAAATTAATGTTTCTCTTGATTTAGATTTTAAAAAAAAATTTCTACATATTTTTAAATATTTATTAAAAGCTTGAAAATTTACATTTAGTGCGTTGAAACGATCATAAAAATATTTTCAATTATCGGACAAAAAAAGTTTTTCAGCGGAAATCCATTATTTTTTATGCTCTTTCAAACGCATATACTTTAAAATTTTAAACTAATTTATATTTGCGAGTAATTAAATAAGTCAGCATTGCATATTTGGAATGAGGGGAAAGTAAACTTGTAACTCCGCCTTCTTGCGGAAGGATACATGAAATTTTCTCTGCGTTCCCTTGGTGAAAGGGGGTAATTTATGACTCTTCAGTGGATTGTGTAACAGAGATGTCCCCCCCCCCCAAAAATGGGTCTTGTTTTCTAAGAATCTATAGGCATTCAAGATACTATTTACAATTACATCATTCTTAGGAAAGTTTGAGTCTGCGCTTGAAAATAACTACAAATACGTTTTGTACAAAAAGCTATCCTCTGTTTTTTATTCCACCTTTCTTAAAATTATTTATATATACTAAATAAGTTATATTTTATTAATAATTAAAATGAACAATTAATATTTATTAAATGCATTTGAATCGTCAGGATAAAGTGAATCAGAGATTTCGCATTCTTTTCTTATATATCTCCAAAATTGAAATTCCTGTGTTTTTTTCCAAGTTAAAGTTATTTGAATATCAGCTGTTTTAAAACATATTTTGCACAGTTTATTTCAGCTATTAAATAAAATGGATCATCGTCGCAGCTTTACAAAAAGATTATTTCTTTCGGCTAAACGAAAAAAGAATATAGGACAGAATTTCAGGAATTGGAAAGAAAAGTGTGTATTTCTTTTTTTCTAAATTCTTGTTCCGCTGTTCATTTCAAATATTATGAAAGTTTCCACATACTAAATGGATTTATTGATCATCGCATTTTAAATAAGATTCAAATATTCCGAAGATGAAAAACCATTAATCTATACAAATAAATAAAATTGAAGTGTCTGTTTGTAATTTCAAATTAGCAGCTTTTTACTTAATGCACTAAAAGTATATACGGTACTCATAACAAAAAACCAATTTTAAAATTTTTTGTCTGTCTGTCTGTCTGTTTGTTCCGGCTAATCTCGGAAACGGCTGGTGCGATTTTAAAAATTCTTTCACTAATGGAAAGCTACATTAACGGGGAGTAACATAGGCTATATTTTATTCCCGTACTCTTACGGGAACGGAAACTATACGGGTGAACGTGAAACTGAATGCCAAGATGAACGCCAAATTGAACGCCAAGCTGAGCTAATGAAGTCGTTGTTTTGGTTACTGGCGACCGATGTTCTTCATGAGACATAACAGTGTTACGCGCACATCATAATTCGCTGACACGTGCCATAATTTTTTTTTATGATAGTTATCTCACTGTTCAGTTAAGTAGAGCATCGGCTGTTTCGGATGCACTTTTAAAAATAATAAATCAAGGCTTCATAAGCAAAAAGCAATGCAAGAAACAAAAAATTGATAAGTTTTAATCCTTTCTCTTTTTTTTTATTTACATTTTTAGTCACATTTAAACAATAGTTATTATTT
>BMAO01036770.1:0-20552 GCA_019973975.1 Trichonephila clavata | reverse complement strand
CCCCCCGCCCGCAACACCCCTTGTGGGTCAATTTTCCCAAAACCCATTTTGTAGCGGATATTTACTCCAGGAAAGAAACTTACCTACCAATTTTCAAGCAGGTAGGTGAAGTAGTTTAAAAACGGATATATTTATCTTTTACGCCCCTTAATTCCCCACAACGCCACTTTGAAGTCTGTTTTCACAAAACCTGTTTTGTAACTGATCATTATTCTACGAAAGGAATCTATTTATCAAATTTAAAGACAGTGCGTCAAATAGTTTAAAAATGGAAATAATTATCTATAACGCCCCCTAAGCCCCTGCAACGCCACTTGGAGGTCGATTTTCACCAAACTCATTTTGTAGCGGATCTCTACTCTCTGAAAGGAATCTGCTTACCCAATTCAAGATTGTACATCAAAATAATTTAAACATGGAAGCAATTATTTATAACGCTCCTTAACCCCCTTAACGCACCTTGCGTTTCGAATTTCGGAAAATCCGTTCTTAGCTGATGTCTACTCTATGAAAGGAACATGTCTACCAAATTTCAAAGCTGTAGGTTGAATAGTTCCGGAGATATCGTGATTAGTCAGTCAGTCAGTCAATCAGTCAGTCAGTCGCTTTCCTCCTTTATATATATAGATTATACAGAGTATTAAAGAAATCTTTATGGATTTATGAATAAGAAAACAGAAGGTTAGACAGTTGTTTGAATTAAAATTTATTGAAGTTGACACGAAGGCTATTGACAAGAACTGGACATCAGCATTTTTACCTCAATCTTTGGCATAACTTAGCTTTGTCTAACTAAAATTCTCATTTCACTAAATGACAATTTCCCCATTTTCTCAGAATTTACAATACTGTTACTTTTCATATTTGCGACCCAATATTCAATCATCATTTTCATCGCGCTCCCCTCACTCATACAATAACAATATAATGAATTCAATAATAATATACTTTGACGCTAAGACTATAACACAATTTCAAATTCCTAAGTGCCAACTGCGTACATAAACGTGTCACACTCAGCCAGTGCGTTAATTGCCTCGAAAGTATATATTCGTTATTCCTAAGTACGGTCTTATTTTCCAATGCTAACCATAAATCTATTCCGAAAGCTTTGGAGTGCAATAAAAGGACCTTGACAGGGTTTTTTGGCGACACACATATATATATTATATATATCAGAATTTTTGCTTACTTATAACTTTTCTATCCTACCCTATACACCGCATTCACTCTCCTACGTGTTACATCACGGTGAGATTGGGGAGCGAATTGCGTAATTTTTAATTGGTATTTAAGAGATTAATTACATTCATATAAATTGAAAAAATAAGTTTTAATTTTTGTATATGATTTTGTATATGGCAAGACCTTGGGATCACTGGTAATTATTAAACTTGTTATCAACTTAGTAGTTAACTTAGTTCTTAACATAATTATAAAATATCATTGCACAGTACTCATATATTTATATGTATTATGTCAGTATAAATGAAATTTCATTTTTATTATGTCAGAAAAAATGTATTTTTTTTTGTTTACTTTGATTAATTAATAATTTTAAAAATAATCTTTGTTTTCGATTACCCAATAAACTCGCGCCTCCCTCGTAGGGTTATCACAACACCTTGGGGGGGCACTACACAGTATAAAGATCGCCGTAATATTCCTTATGGATGATTCAAAAATACAGCAGCGTTAGAGATATCACGAGGCGGTCCTCTAAATTACCTGAAAAATTTATTACAAATCTTGATAAAACTTTAAATTGCATTTCTATGTATTTCAAACTCAGTAGCAGAAACTGAGTAATCACGAGGAAGACAAAAACAGAAAATTTCCCGTTGCATGCAATTATTTTACCCAGTTTATTTAATTAGTGTGTATTTCTGATAATAGTGGTGAATCCATCTTTCACATTACGTGTGACTATTTCCAAAAATATTAATAATTACATTTTTTTGAAAAATATAAATATTTAGAAATACTTCGAATTTTAATGTTTCTTAATAGAACAAGAAAATTTATGCAGATTCAAAATTAAAAGATTTAAGGTGTTATTTTTAAGATCAAAACAATGTAACGCTGATCAAAACAATGTAAAAATTGTTCAACTCATTCTGCCATAGGAAAGTCGAGGTTTAAGAACATTTTGAAATGGTATATGAAATATTGTATTCAAAAATTCATTAAAAGGTTTATATTAAAGTTCGCTTAGAATATCGTATAGGATAAGAATATGTTTTTTCTCCCATAAATACATAGAAAAATATTTTTTTAAAACTAGCTAAAAATAATATTAACCCAAAATTTTAAGTATTTTGGAATCTCAAAAAGAAACTTTTACAATGGAAGACAAAATAATCTGACTGTTAAATATTTTAGTCTAAAACGAAATTATTATTTTTCATCTTATGTATAATCTACTTTCAGATCTCTAGCTGGGATGAGATATACAGTACGATTAAGAATTTAGATGTCATTCAGATGCCTAAATGGTTTAGTTCTTTTCCTCTTTCAGATCAAATTTCAGTTTCTGAAATTTACAATTTTTCTACAAAGAAAAAAAATAAAATCCAAATATTCATTTTGGAAGAAAAGCATGCTTAAATATTCCAATAGAAAACTGTAAAACAGGTTTGTGGTTCACCACTATTATCAGAAACAAATGCTAAATAAATTAACTTAAAATGCCTCTGACATAAGCACTTTTCAAAAAACTTCATAAATATTTTTATGAATTATTGGTGGCCTTTATTTGGTACTGAGTGAAACATTCCCAGAAAGTTTTTTTTAAATTATTTTATGAGTACTTCCTACATGAAGTAGTGGATAATGCTGTGTTCTTCAATCTGTGGGGCGTCATCTGAGAGAAGTGATAATATTAGAAAGACATGGTAAACACATTGAAAATTCGAAAACAAAAGATTATTTTAAAAACTTATTAGTTTATTGAAATAAACAAACAAAATACAGGGGGTGATCAAATGAAAAGGTACGAAACGACACGGTGGGTACAAATATAGACTTTATTCAAAATATACACCATAGGCCTGAGCACAACGATCCAACTGATGAACAAGCCGCAGGATTCCTTGTTCCCAGAATTCCTGTGGCTGTGACGAGACCCAGTCCTTCACAGTGTCCTTGAGTACGTCGTCCGAGTTGAAGCGCTTTCCTTTCAGGTGTTTCTTCAGTGGACCAAACACATGGAAAACGCAGGGTGACATGTCCGGACTGTAGGACGGATGGTCCAACGTCTTCCATTGGAACTTGTCCAGTTCCATTTGTGTGACTCTGGAGACGTGTCGAGGCACGTTATCATGGAGCAGAACCACACCCTCCGTGAGCAGCCCCTGTCTTTTGTTCTTGATGGACCTGCGTAGGCGTCGGAGTGTCTCACAGTACACATCGGTGTTAATGCTTTTTCTGCGCTCGAGTAATTCTGTGCTCGCATCATTTGGACGCCGCTTTTTATAAGAGCCTTTGCTCTCTCCTGCGCATGCGGGCACCCGCGCATGATCCGATCCCAGTCAGAGTCTCCAATGGCATCCCGAGATGTCTCGCTACATTCTCCCTTGGCGGAATATGCAAATATTTAACTATTTCATTTTTATGTCGTTTCGTACCTTTTCATTTGATCACCCCTTGTACATTTGGACATAATAAAAAATAAAATAAATGACATTTACGTTGCTATAATACTCTTATAAATGTATCAGTCATGTGCAATATATTTCATAAGTAATTTAGCAATACTAAGTTCAGAACAAGTTTAGTAATTGCCAATGACCCCAAGGGCTTGTCATATATATATGTAGGAAAGGAGTGCAAGTTTTCTTTTACTTCTTTTGATTTTTATTGTAAGAGATGGCACCACTAATCGAAACCACGTGAGTTTTAGCTGCGCGATACGATGAGGTCATGTATTTATAAAGGTGGCAGAAAGAAGAAATTGAGAGTTGCACCAAAGCTTGAAATAAGGCATGTCAGAGGAAATCGCTCTCTCCGTTGTTTTGAGAAAGAGTACGTGTTTTCGGAATTAGTATCGTGTTATCTCGAATAATTTAAAACCCCTTGTAAATAGTTAATGTTTTAGTTGTGTTATTAATAAATTAAGTTATTTTAACTCTGCGTGCTTATTTTAACATTAAAATCGAACCTTCGCCTAGACGCCGTCCCACATATATGTAAAGTTATATGGAAAAATTAACACTTATCTAGAAAAATTGCACGGTTTATAATTAATCCCTTAACTACCAATTAAAAGTCGTGCGATTCGCTCCCAAAGGCCACCGTATTTCAAGTCTGCAAGCGTATGCGGTGTATTAGGACGGGAGGGAGAAGGAAACAAATGAAAAAATTCTCTGAAAAGTAAGTAAATACTTCGCAATCCTTCAGGGTCATTTTATTGCATTTTAAAGACTTCGGAATAATTTTATGGATCGTCGTGAATAGAAAATATGGAATTGCGGAAAAGCGTATATATATATATACGTATGAGGCAATTTACGCACTTGATGAGCATGACGTTTAAATACGCAGGTGGCACTTAAGAAGTAATAGTCGTAATGTAGCTTTCGCGTCAGAGTATCGAATTATCGAATTTAATACAATGCTATTGTAAGAAGGGGAGGGGGTACGATAGAAATTATGCTTGAATATTGGATCGCAAGTATTGAAAGTTTGAGAAGCACTGGGGTAATTTCTTGTGTCATCTCCGGTAATAAGGATGAAATGTTTTAACTCACAAATTTAACTTATTTAGCCTACATGATAAGCACCTTGTGCAAATTCGCATTTGAAAAGCATTTGAGTCTATTCTCTCTGTATGAAAAACAGACTAAAAATAAGTAAATGGTAATAAATATGCTTATTTCCATGTATATTTTTAAACAAAATCTCTATTTTGACGTGGAAGAACTTTTTAACGATTTAAAATGCTAAAGACCAACATTTAATAAAAGTTGTGGTTTCCTCAATATACAAAAAAGCAAAAATTGATATTTTTTGGTAAAACAAAATTCAGTTAATAAAATACAAAAATTCATAATTTGCACAATGTTTGCCATCAGCTTGCTACATTTCGTAAGTGGAATCGTTTTAAGCTAAATTCAGCACAATAATACTTGTTGCACCTTTCGCAATAACAATATTATTGTACTTGTAGAGTAATTTTACGGGTTATGAAAATCGTATATGAAGAAGTAAATGTAATTATCCGATGCACAAAGCAAGAAAAGCTAATGCTTTTTTTAAATTCTTTAGCAGTATAATTTTTCAATTTAATAAGTTTATTTATAAAACTGGGCATTATATACATTTAAAATCGATAAGATTTTCAATAATTTTATTGCTCGTACATTCCTATCCCTGAGCCTCTTTTTTTTAAATATAATACTTGTTTACTGTAATTTGGATCCAAATCTGTCAACTCTTTAAGGGGCTATTCTAATTTGGAAAAAAAATGCGATAAAATGTAAGTTTTGTTTTCATCTACTCCAAATGTGAAGAGTGGTATTCCCAGTGCACTTTCTACGGGCTCCAAAGTAAGTCACACGCAAATATGTCACGTGTTTGGTAGATTAATTACTAAATTTTCTTCCAATGTATTTATATAAGAGTTGTAAAAGCTTTTTAAATCCCTCTGTTTTCCAGTGGAACAACTCATTGAATGACCAAGTGTTTTAAAAAAAATTTTTCTTGGGTGAAAGATTGTACTATTTTGATGTAAAATCTTCATTTTTAATGTAGGACATCAAGAAGTAATGCCTGTGATTGAAGGAAATATTGATATCAGAATGGGAGTGAATATTTTCATTTTTCAAATCGTCTACCAGATTAAATGCGTTATAAAATCAGAAGCTCAATAATGAATCGTTACCTTCAGAAACTTTTTCCTTCATGTAACGAGTCATTTACATCATACAACATGCTGGGAAGAAAAAAGGTCCAATATTTTATGAATATCTAAAGACAAATTCAATACAGTGAAAAGCTCCGTGGAAATTATGATGCTATTTAGAATGTTATCATGGATCTCAGTGAAATATATATCTGCATTTTTACATGTGTTTTTTTTTGGCTATTTCTTGTCACTTCTTATAAAATTGTAAATGTGCAAATTTTTAAAAGTAACTCTGAGTTAAGGAAGGAAGAATAAAATATATTTAAGTATATGCAAATATTTAAATTAATTTAAAAAGATCATTTCGTGCATTTTTCAATAAAGTGTCTAATAAAATTGCTCTAAAATTTTAAGTAAGGATCAATAAAGTTAGGGGGCGTAGTTTGTTTGTTAATAAAATGTTTTTGGTTTGAAGATTATCCAATTTTATCCACTCAAGATATATGAATCTTATTTGTTGCTGACTTTAAAACAACATTTTTAAGAGTATGTATAAAACTAATATTTAATAAAGTTTCAACTGAATAAATTATTTCAATAATTTTCATGATAAGACTCAAAAGATATCAAAATTACAAATTTTTAAAGTTTATAAATAGCAAGTGAAACAGGTTTATTTTAGTCTGTAGTGAATATCCTCATCCGGTTGCTCAAACAATAATTCTGAAAAATTAATTTTTCCTTTTTTAAACCCTGTAATTCCAAAGAAACAGGCAGTACGATTAGGAATTATGAAGTCTATAAGACCAACTGCTCTAATCAAAACTTTTTTTCGTTTAATGCAAATTTTACTATTGGCAATTTAAAATTTTATTACAATTCAAAAATATTAAATATTGATATTTTTCAAGAAACACTTGAAATATCACCACTATTATCAAACACATATTTTAAATAAATAAAATAGAAATGTTATTGTTCCAGAGATCTCAGTATCCTTTTTAGGAACTGAGTGAGAAATAAGAAAAAAATTTTATTAAATTTTTATGCCGAGCACTTCCTGCTTCAGAAGTAGAGACTTTCTTGTGTAGACTCCGGCATTAAGCATATGTTCTTCCTAAACTCAAGCACCTATAATCCTTTGAAATCTGGACAGGATATTAGCATTCTGCATAAATCTTATTGTAGTTTATATAGATGTATATTAAATTAAAAAAGAATCAATTTTCTTCTAAATGTATTTCCAGGTTACGAATTTTAAATTTTCTAAAAGTAAGTTTGAGTGCATTCTGTTTTGACAAAAACTAATTAGAATTTAGAAAATGGTATATATATATAATGTATGTGTGTTGTAACAACTCTCTTTAATGTCATCTAACAGAATTTTTAATTTGTAATGTTTAATTACCCTTCAGGACTCAAACGTAATTTGTCAATTATTGCCTGGCCGCCCATCGGGATAACACTAACATTATCTCTTAAAAATTATCAGCTTTGCATTTTAAAAGTAATATTGCATCTGAATCTATCGTACGATGTGTTTCTACCAATCATCCAAGGCTCCCTTCACGGAAGTCATATGAGGCGAGAACTTTCATTTGCCGCTTGGTATAAAAACCATAGACTCTGAAAAATCCTTTTTTTTTCTTGTCTTCGTAATGTAATACGCCCGTATGTCTTCTTTTTGCTTTGCGTCATCCAGTTGTAAGTTCGTGTGTATCTACATGGGAAATAAAGGGGATTACCGTTCAAAAAATTTCCAAATCAATGCATTTAAACAAAACTAACCCTAATTCAATATGAATGACCATTGTTAAAGTAATCCATACCATGGATACGATCTTGACACACACACACACACACACACATATATATATATATATATATATATATATATAAGCTACAAAATAGCAAGATCTGTAAAAGACCAGAACACCCTCTATCAAAATTCAAACATATATAGACGCAATGCAGCCACATAATATGTGAGAATATATAATCAAAATTTCTCTACAAGAGGGAGATGAATAAACATGATTAAAACTGAAAAGAATTAAAACTGCAAGATAACCAGAGAACAGAATTTAAAAGGATACATATACATACAGAGAGAGAGAGAGAGAGAAATGTCCCAAGTTCATTGTACAAATTTTAAGGGTAGATAGAGGATATTGTAAGTATCCTCTATCTACCCTCTAGAGAGTATTGTATTGAAATGTATGGGCGCAAGTGAAGCGGTGAGGCGAAAACAGGAGAAATAAAAGAAAAGTAAAATGGAACTATATCGGTTGCACTTGGGTCACGGTTAGGGGGCAGCAGACATCTAGACGCCATTCAACATTATGCATCTCAGTAGGAAAAAGCGAGATTCACAATTATACTGACGTTTACGATGGGAAACTTTACGCAGGCCGAAAATACAGAAATTCGTTACATGTACGGCTGTGTTTATGGAAACGCAGAGAATCACTACGAATGTATCATGCGCCATTTACCGAAAGATAAATGCCGGACAGAGGCGGCGTAAGGTGTTGGCGGTGTGGGCCACCACCTACGGCCTCACGGTGCATAGAGCCTCACATCTCAAAATAAAAATAAATTACACGAAAAGTAAGGAAAATCCGAAAGTACACACCACAATGTTTTTTTATAATGAATAAATTAGAAAATTCTAAAATCTATGTGTTTTTTGCAAGAAGATATCGAAAAATTGATATATCGATTTTTTTTAAACATATTCTACTTATTGGTGCATAAAAGAATATGAATATATAAATCGTGAAAATATTGTTTTCCATTTTCTTTCATTAAAAATGTCTCAACTTTGTCGTTTCCGCTCATTCGTTCATATTTAGTCTGGCGACATTAGCTGAAGTTAAGATGCTATTATGAGGAGTCCCCAGACAGAGACTAGGCATAGCTTGGTACTTTAATCATTAGGAAGCCAATTAAAGTATCGTATGCAGACGCAGTCTCGCTTCACATATGTTTCTGCATCATATTATAATTTTTAAAGTATTTGATGTGGAAAAAAACAATAATGGTATTGGGCATTTTCCAAAATTTTTCAATCATATTAGGCTTAAACACTAATACAGATAGATATAAAGGGAGAAAATAGGAATCTGGGGCAGTAAAAAGAAAAAAAAAGAATCTTGAAGAGTTATACAAAAAGGTTTAAAGTTAAGGTAGGAAGAAATTTCTCAGTCAGAATGAATCTGGCTGTACAGAATCTAAATAATCGTTTCCTTCGACTTCATAACATTTATCCTTCTCCGAGTCTCCATTGAATTTGGAAGTTACTCCAGATGCCCCGACTTTTGAAAGCGAACGACGAAAATCGGAATTAGAAATAGGAACAAAATCTCGCCAATCATAATCTAAAGCTGAGACTCCGTATGACTGATATAAATCATATTTAAGAAGAAGAGATTGAGATTTGTTCTTCGCCTGTGAACAAAGATGCCAGAGACATAGAGAAAACAGCATTTTCCAGTTTTCACCCGGGATTGTGTACGTTTCCCAAGACGGATTCTCACCGGTTATGGTATCGTTCAAAGAGGCCCCACGCTGTAGTTAAATAATAGTAATGAATATTATCCTAAAGATGATGATCTGGCCACTTTTCCAATTAGTGTGTGTTTGCATCATTGTCATCATTAATTTCAATAATACTAAGACTTTTTGTACTTTCAATTATTTCATTTTGGAAAAGAAAAAGTTTGATTCAAATTTATCCAAGTATCGCGTTAAAACCGAATCGATCGTCATTTTATATTTTGCAGTACTGAGTTTTCGATCATTGGGCATATTTAAATTGTTTCATTTAGAAATTCAATTAGTGGTAGATTTTTATCATCTACAAAGTTAATATTGAAGTTTCCACTTAAAATCATTGGTACATTATCATATTTTCCGCCAAATCTTTTTTTGAGTATTTCAGAACCTTCTTTTGAAAAATCATCAAATTTTTGAATAAAAATTCTTGTATCTGTCTCATAGATTTTCCAGGCGAAATATAAACGGCAAACATTAATATGTATTGCCTATTTTCGGAATCGCAACGAGCAATGCACAGTATATACACATTGAATTTTTCGCCAAATCCATTCAATTTCACTTATAATATATACGCAGCACTATACGTCTATGCGCTGAGGATCATTGGGCATTGGGGTCTTGAGGAACCCTCCGTCCCATATCTAAATTATTGTATCAGAGTCTTGAAATTAGTCTATAGGAAGAAAAAGAGTCCCATGATATAATTAGAGTAAAAAGTCACTTTGGTTGATTTAGCAGTCCGCGAGATGGCGCCCGAGAACACTGAACATCTAGTGCAGGCAATGAAGTCGAAGGCTGTCATGGGTGATGGATGGAGATCCAGGGCTGTCTCTAACGAATGCCGAGACACGCATTTGGCAGGTTGATTGAGAGCGATGACGTAATTGTCTGTTAGAGCCAGAGCTGTCGGTCATGGTAATTTACGAGGTCGGTTCTGTTTGTAGAAAGGGAGCACTGTTATTGGATGGTAAAGCTTAGTGAGTCTCCTCTCAAATGGCTGTACAGAAAATAAATAAAAGAGTGGGGTAGGGAAAGTTTCGAAAAGGGAATGGTGAGGTGCAGTGAAGAGAATATAATATTGAATGAAGAAAATAAATACAGAATGAAAATTTTTTTGCTAAGTGGGTCATTCACCAACAGGTGAATGAGAGGTAGTACAATTACGGAGGATTGTAAGAATCTAGGATAATTCTCCTAGGCCTCTTGTGGTGAGCAAGTGGAGTATAATTTTCTAAGTTGATGATGTTTGAATTATTGATGTTAGGCCATGCATAGGGTGTCTAATCATCAATGTCATTATAGATGGCCTCTAATAAGGCGTAGAATTTTTTTTTTGTACTTTTAGCGGAGGTTGGTTGAGTAGCGGTTTCTGCAATATTCATATTATTTATTTGTTGTACAAGAGTTGAGAGCGCTTGGATCGTCTGGGAAAGTGTTTCGGTGATTAGATTTATGCAATGGTTATTGCAATTTTTTGGAGCTATTTGGGAGAAAGCGTGGGTTTTGACGGCCTGAGCTTGTGAGTGATTTATTGCGGGAACTTTTCCGACGCGTGGCGCCATATGTTGGGGTGCGGTGGAAGTAGAATGTTTTAATTGATTTTGATCTGCTTGCGAAAAAGAGGTGTTCGGTCTGATTAAGCTATTAACAATATGAGTGTAATTTGACTTGTTAGAGGTTCCTTTGCGGGGTTTAGGGAATAGAGGGCACTTGGAATAATTTGCCATGTGCCCAAAGTTCTGGCAGTTTATACAGAAAAGTGTTTCGACTCGTTTAATTTGGCATTCAGCCGTCTGATGGGCCTCTCCACATTTTAGGCATATGGGTTTTAAGTGGCAATTTTGAGCAGTGTGGTTGAATTTATTGCAATGAAAGCATTGGGTTGCACCTTTGCTTTCAGAGCCTTCAATTCTCACCGTTAGGTAGGACAATCTATTGACGTTAAAAATTGTTGCGTTGTTTAAGTTTCGCGGTAAAGTTACTAGAAATATTGGGAGGGGTTGGTTCGTTATTTTGCCTAGAAGTTGAGTGATCCGTTCGACGGTGAACCCCAAATCGATCAGGTCGCTATGTATATCATTTGTTTTGGTGTCTTTGGGTAAACCTTTAATTACTACTTTTATCGGTCGTTTTCTTTTGGGAGTTATTGAGTAAAATTCAAAAATTGTAGCTTCTAGGAAGTCATTAAAATTGCGATATTCATCACACGTATACTGATACGTGTGATTAATATTGCACAGTTTAAAGTACTCGTTGGTTTTTTTACTTCTTACTTTTGGCATGAAGTCCGTAATAGCTTTCAGTTGATCTCTGAATGTCAGGGTTATTTTAAGCATGACGGGGGATGGGAGATTATTTATGTTGGAATCAAAATTATTAATGTTGTTTTTATTTAGTGTAACATTTTTTGGGGTATGGTTGGTGGAAGTTCACGCAATAGGTTCTATTCCGGTTTTTGAGTTTGCTAAACTTTCAAATTTGTTATCGAGGGTATTCTCGAAGTTAATTTTCGGGTTAGAGTTTGTTCGGAGGTTTTTAGTGAGCCTACGAGAAGTGGGAAAGATAAAACCATCATCGCCCTCTTTTCTTTTAAAATAGACTGATTTAGGTAGGGGGGAGATCCTGATCGTTTGGCTTAGTAGGAGTGCAAGTGGGGTTGCCGTGTTCTGTACAGCTGGGTACCTCACAAGTGGGTAAAGAGGAGAACTCACTTACCGCGATTTCTTGCAGGTTGGTATAGTCGGCCAGTCTTGTGAGGTTTTCCTTCCAGATGTAGCTGCTTTCATCGGTTAATCCATTAATTCGGAGAGCGTTGATGTTGGACTTGATATTTTCGGTGGTGATGGCGTAGTGTTTCAGGTTCTATGTAGCTAGTCTTCTTCTTTGGCAGCCGGAGGGCTGTGGAGTTCCAGGTCGAGAGGTGGCGTCAGAACAAAGTAGGGTTATATCCCTATCATTTCCAGGAGTGAGGGTTGTTCAAGATTCATTTCCATTCCGGAGTCCAGGTAGTGATCCAAGTTCAATTCCATAGTCAAAAGTCCTTAAAATTCGTTTGGGAAAGGTATAGGTCAGCGACCTAGTTTGCCGCTCTGAAGAGCTAAGAATTGCAGTTGAAGTGAAAAGCAACTTTCAATCGTAATGACTGAGATACGAACTCGTATTGGGACCGTATTACGCTCAGCACCTATACAACGATAACAAGTGTCTTATCTTACTAGTACTGACTTTTTTGTGTATGTATAGCACTATACGTCAGCTGTATAGCTACAGATATACTACTATAAGCATGTTGGTAATGCGAACGCACGAGATTTCACCCATCCAAAAAGTGTGTAAGGCTAACAGCACACTACGCATGTGCCACTCAGAGCATGTTGGTGACGCGAACCCATTAGATTTTTCCCTACCAAAAAATGCCCCACGCCACTAAAGAAGTTTTCACTACAAAAAAGTGCTCTAATATCTATTTCTATTAGCTTAATTCACTCCAAAAGTAAAACATAAAATAATTATGACTTCTTTGGCACAACACTCAAAAAATTACATTTGCTCTTAATATTTAATTAAAAAGGACTTTTGTTATGAAGTCTGATTCACTTGCCTAATTAACCCACGGCATTTTTATTCACCGAATTTATTACCAATCCAAATTAAATATGTTGATAGAATAACTATTTTTGTTTAATATATTTCCGATGGAAAACGTCTGTTAAGCAGAATTTTGATTTATACCTAAGACATTTGTTTTTTCTTTTTCCTTCAAAACCCAAACTTTTGGTGGGTAAAAGACAAACTACTTACTTTTTTATTCACAGAGCCGTGATGAGTGATTCTTAACTTTGCAAGTATTGCTCAATATTTTTATTTGTTGAATATTTAATGCTAATAGTAAGTCACATGTTTTCAGAACAGAAGATGTTCAGAAAACAGAAGTTTTCTTTTACATAAAGTACACAAACTACAAGCAAGCTGATTCAGCTGTATCGTTTTATGTCAGAGAATCGAAAGTGAAAAATAGCCTTTAAATGTACGAGGGGATGAAAGGAGAGACAGAACGATGTGCTTTATATATAGTAAAAATCGTATAATTTTGTAGAGTGGTGGCGTGCCACTGGAAATTGCTCCGCGTGCCATAGGTTGCGAGACCCCTCCTCTAAACCAAGCTTGTCTAAGACGCGGACCGCATGTGGCATGCAAGTACATAAGTTGCAGCCACCTGGAAGATTTTAAATACATTTATATATCATTTTTATTTATTTTAAAATAAGCAAATAACACTTCTTTTGAAGAGAGGTTATTACTATGAATAATACAAAAACTGGAGTTGATAAAATATATGTAGTTATGAAAATTTTAAAAAAGCATAAATTACAATTGAATTCCATCCAAACGGCTCAACCTAATCACCATGAGATTAAATAAGACTGATGCAGATGCCATTTCTGTCGAGCTAAAATCCCTCCCTCTGGAAACGATCGAACAAAAATATTCAGTGAATGAGTGGCTTCATATCTAAACTGACGGCTCACACCTGCCAGAAATAAACGAAGCGTCCGTGAGATGGTTCCCACCTGTGTTTGAAGGCTAATTGGAAGTGGGAAAAATAGCCACCAACTACAATGGCGATTGTTTGGTTGTTTGTGAAGCTACAAGCAAGTACTAGCTGCAAGCCTAGCTCCTGCAACAGTTGTCTTCTTTATAGACTACAAAACTCTACTTTTAGCCTATGCAGCAGTAATACACAAACTGAATGCCAAGAGGGTATGGCACTTCCATAGGAGCCCATGTTAAATTGCGTAAGTTTATGTACCTTTTTCTCAAGAACTACTCTTCTCATGAATAAAATTTTTAAAATAGGTTATGTGTACTATCAAAAAACTTTAATGAGGGGTTTTGTCTTTTTATTAAAAATAAAATTAATGATGATTTTTTTAAATTGTCCCATTTTATCCCCTCAAATTTAGTTAAAAAAGTCATACCAAAAAAAGGTAGCTAAATATACAGGGTGTCCAGCCTTAATGTGGCCCAATAGCTAATTCCCGAACCGTTCGGTTTAGATATGCACTTCCAATTTAAAAATTGTTTTAAAAAAGGTAAAGCATGTTTTTACGTGTGTTTCGAACCAAAAAACTCATTTACGAAAAAATTACAAAAATTAAATTTTTATACGGTCCCCAGGTCCTATCGCTTGTATTTAGGAAAAAATGCAGTACACAGAAAAACAAAGTAAACACAAAAAGTTTAACTTTATTACGATAAAAACTGACCGCGTTATGCCTACATAAGTTTGAAGCATTCGAGTTGCTCAGAAAAGGGGGTCGTATATGAATTGAGTTTTGAGAACATTAATTCTCTATCTACAGAAAGAGCAAAAGAAAAACATCATAGTAATATTTAAACATCTTACTTAACATTACAGATTGACAATTTGTATTGCTGCATGGTAAAAATAAAATTAAAGAAATACAACTTTTATTTCCAATGGCGGATTACAAGACAACTGCAAACAAATGAGAAGAGAATTGACAAAAACCAAAGGACACAAAAATAATGAAGAAAAATAAGAAAAGAAACACAAGAGTTCACAGTATAGTCTATAAATCACACATTTTGTGTCTGGCCTCCCAATGTTTGCTCACATGGATCCAGAGCGTGCAGGCTGCGCGCCAAATGAATGGCGTCCATTTCTTCATTGAGTCACAGTTTACAAAGTGGACTCTGAGCAATGCCTATCATGTTTAGATGCTTAGATAGGCAGTCGTGGCTAGTAGTGATTCAAAATCGGCTACAGCTCTATCTCGTGGCCATTTTGGAATATGAAGGAGTTTTCTAAACCACACCGTTTGTTTATTCTTTTGGTTGAATTTAGACCAGAAATGCTCTCTGTAGTAGTTCTTATAATTCTTGGCGCTATAAAGGAATTGTATTATAGAGGTTTGTAAGATTTTGTCCCCTTCTTCATAACAATCGGCATTTTCATTCCCATCAAATGCCAAGTGCAGAAATACATGTGCATGTATATCTGCAGTTGAAGTAATCACCAATTAACAGTTGACATTTGAGAATATCCTTGAAAGTTGTCTCGATGGAAGATATTGCCTGAGGGTCCCAATCACACAGAATAACTACTTTTGAAACACGATCTGTGTGGCAAAGAAATTGGGATAGAGCAATACGTATAGCTGAAATTTCAGCATCAAAAGCAGTGCTGTGAATTCCTAATGGTGTATAGAAGGAGAATAGGTTGCAGCAGACTCCAGCACCTGCACTCTGTAATCTATCAACTTGGAACCATCTGTGTAAAGGAACTACAAGGGTCAAAGGATCCTTAGGATTTGACTATCTGTTTCTTTCTTTGACCTCATTGAGCAGCTCTGTAGAAAGTGCAAAGTCATACCTTTCAGTCGGGCAAGAAGATTTTGTGATCTTCTGTTCAAAATGAAAACTATGAAGCTCTTTAAGAGACATGACTTCTGAAGGAAGCCCTTTGTGATTTGAGATTCTGTTGTGATAAAGAATCCTTCCAAAGGGATAGCATTCTGGGATTCTAGTACATTTTCTCCCATAATAATAAAGCTCGATCTTCTATAATAGATTTAATAGGCATTTGATGGGTTGATAACAAAGAGCATCGATTGGTGTTGATTTCACAGCTCCGTAATTAGCGTAATTCTCGATTATGGAACAGTTCTAGGAGATCAATCACCTGTTTAGATGCTGCAACCAAAGGCTCACAACAGTAGGTAATGAGTGGAAGAATGTAAGTGTTATATGTTAATTCTAGAGTTGTTTACAAGATCCCCATTTCAAGCCAATGTCTTTTCAAAGACTTAACCTCTTAGTTGTGCGTTGGTCAATTCAACGTGTTGTTCCATGTTAATTTTCGATCAAATTAACTGCCCAAATATGAGAAACAATTTGTTTGGAGAACTAATTCCTTGGTATGAGAGGTTCAGTTGCAATGGCTGATGGGTGAGAGAAAGTCTGGTAGACTGTTTTATCCAGATTTACTTTCATTTTATTATCTTGGCACCAGTAATCAAGGATTTCCAAAGTTTATTCAAGATTGCCTCAGATTTCTCCTTAGCATGATATTTAGTTGTTTGTCCACAACACTAGATCGTCTTCATATAGTAGACATTTAACTCCAACCGTCTCTTCAACTCAGCAATTAGGATCGTTTATACAGATTAAAAGGAGGCTGCTGGAAACGGCTCCTGTGGTAGACCAGTTCTTAGAATCTTGTATTTTGAATAGCAGCCTTCGTATCGAGCTCTGCAGATTCGTTGGCGGGAAACTTACTTCACAAAGTCGATCCAAAATCGATTTTCAATTTTGATTGAAAATAAAATACCACTCTTTCTCTTCTACTGCAATTTAAATTTTGTTGTAGTTGAATTAGAAGTATTTTAATATTTTTAAAAATTGTTTACATCCGTCAAACCCAAAACCAGCTGATTGCCACGCCTTTCATTTCAAAACAAAAGACACTTTACTCAGCTCATCAAATATTTTAATTTATAAAGTTTATTTTGATCCGTAACTTGTTCAGAAAGAAGTGAAGGAATAATGTAGCAACTGTTTGTTTACTTTCTGAAACTCTATGTTGTTTTACCTCTTCAAATATTTTACGAATTTCGCTATTGGAAACATTGTTTAACATCAAACATTTTAACATGCCTTATATTTTAATAATAAAATGTTTAAAACGAAAGTTTGGAAACAAGGACAAAACCCAAACTTTCCAGAAATTAAATGCGTCATAAGTCAGAATAATAATGTAAATTATACATGAATAATCCAACTTTAAAGCTAAGTTAGTGTTAAATAAAAGTTTGTTTCCTTTTAGACTTATTTGAAAGTTTTGAAATAATGGACATTCTACTGTTTTCTTGTGCTTGAAACCTACATTATAAATAAAATGTAAAACAAGTATTCACATAAATTTTGGTCGCCAAATCCAAAGTTTGGTTCTAAAGTTGTTGACATGTTGTACTTTTGTGATGTTATTCAAACATTTCTTAATACAGGTTTATAAAACAGAAGTTAATAAAAAGATACAAATTATATAAGTAAACACTAGGCTCATATGCTAGTATTTTATTGGAAAGAGAAGCAACTGCGAAAATATTTTGTAGGGACTAATTGTCGCCCCAAAGTGGTTTTACGAGTTCATGCATGCATTAAATAACACGACACAGAAAGTAGCCAGTCTATGGTATTATATAACTGTCAAATAATATTTAATAATGCAAGTCCTAATGTACCGGTGTTGTCTAGCATTTGGCAAAAGGGTCATGTTTCTGAATGGTATTACATGTTAGTGTGAACACTGGAAAGTTGTGATGCGAAAACTATAGAGGAAATACTCAAATATCTTAACGGCAATGTATACATTGAGTGTTCGGCAGATTACTTCGGAAATAGTAGGGATGAAAGTTGAAGTTGCACTTTGTATTTCCATTGCTCAGAGGCACGGCACAATTTGATGATACACAAATTACGATTTACTAATTGCGACAAAATATTTGGGTGATGAGGACTTTAAAGGATACAAAGTGTTTTAGAATCTTAAACTTAGAAAGATGTCAACATTAAAACATTAGAATGTGTTGGTATGTTGGAGAAAAGAATGGAGACATGACAGGGCATTAAAATGAAAATTTAAAGGCAAAATCTTGAGAACAAAAATCTCCAGGAGGTCATTATAGATTAACAGATGCAGGAATAGACAAATTGTAAAGATACTTTATGTTCGTGTGGCTAATTGAAGAACTCAGAAAACTTGTAAGTCTGATGCAAACTATTTGGGCTATATTCTTTCATAAACTCTCCACAGATTTGAAAGTACGACAGCTTATGCCCCATGGTAAGTGATTCGTGGTGTGAATATAATGGGTTCATACCGAAAGGTGACACATAAGCTTAACAAACTCACCTGTTAATAGTGAAATTGCATTAAAAGTATTTAGAGATTTCTAGTCTTGAACTTTTTAGGTAGCTGCAGTAAACTTAAAATTTCAAGAAACTCAATTGTATTTGATTTATAGTTCCAAAACTGTATTTATACAATTAGGAACTTAAAAACTGTAATTTGAAGCTACATTTTTATATAATCAAGGTTCATTACTAAATTAAAAGTTTTAGATGTATTAACATTCAAACCCTGAATTTACAAATGTCGTCGTTGGAAGAAGTAGATCACGCGCATATTAAGAAAGCGAAATAGGCAGTTTTACAATGAACCAAAGAAGCAAGAATTAAAACAAACTATTAAATGTAGACAAGAAGATGATCTTGGATATGATACTGAAATCCAAGTTGTGGTTCTGTACGTATTAGTTAATAGTAAATTTTACTTTAAATCACTATTTCACAAGTATAAATTTCAACACAAAGGAACATTTGAAAATCTACTTAATTTATAGCTTTGAAACTTTGCACATATGTTAACACTATAAAATAAATATTTTAATGGAGATATTGTCAAACAAATTATTCAAAAATTTTATGGATTAAAATGTACAAAATTTTAATCGTTTTAATAATTTGACGTGTTACTCCACATATAAATTTTAAAAACTAATCAAAATTTTGTCTCATTAAAATAGTAAATACAATACAATAAATCTACAAAAATTCATGACTATATACAGCTGATAATACAGCTGACAAAATGTTTTTATCCAGCGCATCTTTTACCGTCTGGCTTAGGTGTAACATGTTGGCTGTGATCTGTACTGTCTGATTATCTGTTCGTTGGCAATAAACTTAGAGTTTTCCACATACCATTCCAACATTTTGTTACCATTATTTCCATTGTCTTACATGGATACTTGTCAATGATATTGGTCGATATCCTTTAATATCACTGGGATCTTTACCATCTTATGTATTGGAACTATAATTGATTTGCGCCATAAAGCAGGCACATTACCTGTGTTCCAAATAGTATTAAAAGCTTTAAAATAGTGTGGGCTTGCTTTGATTCCAAGATTTATGAGAAATTTACGTGAATGGCATCTTCTGGAGACTGGCTTTAGCCTACACAGCACTCTTAAGTTCAGCCATGGTGATAGCGAGTTAAAATGGGAAGGATGTTATGATTTTGATTTAGTAAATTCTGTTTATATCTTATATTCTTGTTAACACACTTTGTTTTCTACAAAAGGCGGATTTAATTGAATATCGAAATGTTTGACAAATGCTTTGCTATCCTCTCATGAGCAAAACGAAGCACCATCAATCACAAAGGCTTTTAATGGTCTAAAATTTCATTTTAAACTTGCAAGGAACTTGTAAGTCTTTTCCATCTTTTGAAATTCATTTTAGAAATAAAATCGCCAAAGGGAGCTCTTTTCCTAGAGACCTCTTTCTAAACAAAGATGCTTGTTTCGCCAGTTCTTGACATCGATTGACGTTTAGTGAGTTCAGCTTTCTCCTTAATCTGTTTCTTTCTTTCATTGATTTGAGTTCTTTAGACCAAAACATCTTTAAGTCATACATCTACCTCTTGGATGCATTGTTTTGCACAGCTTATAATCTTATTTGAAGCAAGTTTGGTGATATGATCGACAGATGCCTCAAAGTTTATATTTCAGGGTCTAAAGCAAACTCTTGCCAAAGTTCTGTATTTATTCCAGTTAGCCTTTCTAAAGTTCACGATATTTTGAGACTTTTTCTGAAACAGGGAAAGATGTCTGCGATGATTTGTCGATGTCCTAGGCAGGATCGTCTACGTATGATTCTCTTGGTATGTGACTGAGATCTGACGTGACAAGCAAGAGGTCTGGCAGTATGTATTTCCAATTGTAATGTAAATATGTATGTTAGTCGTTAGGACCGAATAACAACTCGTAAGTAGAAGAGAGCAAGAGATCTTCCTTCTACTCCTTCATTTAATTTTATAACCCCATGATGGTGAATGGGCATTTGAAATCCTATAAAAATAGAGCGTGTGGTCCTTGTACCAAGGTAGTAAAATTTGGTTTGTTTTAGGAGGGTTGTATAGAATAGATTCTAAAGTGAGAGTTGTGCTTCCAAACATCCAAATATGTACACTTATATCACTACCATGATACATATCTTTAATGATTTTAAAATCAGCAGTTAAGGATTTTAACTCCTGTAAGTTCTCTAGCAATTT